>OY804595.1:5665694-5943183 GCA_963680895.1 Fragum sueziense | reverse complement strand
GGTAATGCATTTGCTTGTTTGCGCAGCCTGAACCTTTGAAATTGCATTCAACAAGACAAACAGTCAGGCCTGTGGAGCGCTTCCAGACCGCCAGGGCTGTCTAGTTTGTATAACTACGTAATCACACAATCAACCACCTTGTTTTACAATATTTTAGTAGATGACATATTTCCCATCAATTGTAGTTAAAAACAAATTTAATTTTACAATTTTTCAATGTTGATCGGGAGTAATAAAAACATAATTTCGACAAGTTTTACTAACAAAATCTTATTTAAACAACTAAACAAAGAAAGGTCTAAAGCGTCACATGGTCGATACATTGTATGAGATAGAAATATGAGTAACGGCAGTCATTTAATCAATTTAGGCGTGTATTTATTACAGTAAGGTTATTTCCTGGCCCATAAATTTTGAATGCTTATTTGCACTTGGCCATTCAGGATCTTTATTCTTTATAATCTGTAAAATTAATCAAAGGTAAATAAGTTTGCAGGATTTTCTTAAGAGAAATAAAAATGTGGAAGCAAATGACTAAAATATGAAGGGTTTCAACAGAGTATATACAGCAATGTATTGCGACTTCTGAATTAATCCTTTCCCAAGTGAAGTTTTGACTATACCGAAATAGAAAATGATAGGGAAAACATTAAAACAAAAGAATAGAATACCGGTAATCAGAACTTTGTTCTTTTGCTTAAAAATTTTCCAAGGTATAATATTACAAAGGAAATCCTATTTTTTTACTATCAACCATTCATTTAAAAATTATTTTGTCTGAAACAGCTTTAAAATTGGATCACCCTAAAATTGCATTGTTTGGGAAAGGGTTAAAGTTGATGGACGGCACTTCTTCACCACTAGATGTAATCTACAGTAGGCCTAATGAAAAGGTTTTCTTAAAAAAAAATAAATAAAACCCAACACCTTTCAGCGAAAAACATCAAAGACTCCAAAACCTGATCATTTTTTTTTGTTTAGAGAAAACATAGTGGAAAAAGAAGAAGCTGCTTGTCATTGACTTTTGTGACCAATTGTCATTAGCAATGTGATCCACAAAATATGGCCCAAAAACAAAGAACCAAAGAACATCATGTTTATTTCAAACATTATTACTTTTTGCATTGATCACTATTTTCTAGTGTCTAAGTCTCATCTACAAAGTACTAATTGATGAAATACCCCCCGCGTCCCGCCACCCCAAAAGAGTAATTGGCTCAAAACGTACCAATGTGGCTCAAGAGTTTTGAAGTGGCTCAAACAGTGGCTCAAACTTTTTTGAGCCAGCGCTAGCCCTGCTATCACTCGTAAGACCAATCCTATAGATTACGATTCGCCTGTCTGGAACCCCTTTACTCAACAGGTAACATCAATCAAGTCCATGGAATCAGTACAACGAAGAGCGGCTTGTTTAACATATGGTGACTATAAAAGGACAAGCAGTACCAGCCAAATGATAGACAATCTGAAATGGAAAAAGCTTGAACACCGACGCAAGAATGCTGTTTAAGTCATCATGATGTACCGAATTACATATCCATGGAGTGGTCGATATCCCATTATCCCAGTATCTACAACCACGAACATCTACCACCAGAGGCAATTCTGTCAGTTACATGCAGAAATATTGTCGTACAGACACATACAAGTACAGCTTCTTCCCGTCTGGAATACGTCTGTGGAACCAGATTCCAGACAGCCTCGCCGCTGTCCAGACCCTGAATGCCTTCACTTCTTCTACTTCTACCACATAACGGCCGCTGTCAACATGCTGACAATTCTGCCGCGTTTGGGTGTGCGCAATGAAATATTAATCAAAAAGAGTCCATCTCAATCTTAAAACTGCTTTGCATGTGCTGTACATATTTTTACAGTGAAGATAAAAACAGCCATATGTAGTCCAATAATTACACTGTGAGGCGGGCCTTGAATGCCTCAAGACTCGCTGCAGACACGGTGCTGGTGGGCAAGGTATTCCACTGCGTTATAGTACGGGGGTAAAAAGACTCCTTCGTAGTGTTGGTTCGACAACTGGGTATCCGGAAGGCTTGGTTATTAAATGTCCTTGATTTCCTCTGTACTGGGGTCAGTTTGTCACTAGCGTCCATGTATTCCATGCACAATCTTGTACATCATTGTCAGTCTCGCGTTCTTCCTCCTGTCTGAGAGAGAACCCCACTCAAGATGCTCGATCATTTCCGTCACCAAAGAAGTGTTGTGGTATCTATTCATTACGTACCTGGCTGCCCGTCTTTGAACCTTATCCAGTTTGTCAATGTCTGTTTTCAAATGTGGATACCAGACTGTACTGGCATATTCCAGGGACGGTCTAACAAGTGACTTATACACATTCTCTTTGATGGATCTGTTACTGATGTTGAGATGTCTTTTTAGAAAGCTTATGGTATTGTTGGCTTTGCCACATATCTGATTTATGTGAGGAGTCCATTATAGGTCGCTGGTGATTGTTACGCCCAGGTATTTTGCGGATGGCACATGTTCTAGTATGTGGTCTCGGAGGGTGTAGCTTCTTATTATCATGTTTGTATCATGTTTCAGGGCAGGTATTATAAATTTATATTGAACCCGGAATGACCTACCCCATTTAAATAGTTGCACATTTCAAAACAGGTAAATCAGGTTGAACACGTAATTTTCGAATAACGTTATGTTGAATGTTTGATATGTAACCTGTGTTTTCACCAATCTGGTTAGCTCAATGGGTTGCGCGTTGGCATTGAAACCTAACGGACCCAGGTTCGAGTCCAAAGCAAGAATCATTCTTTTACCTTTTCGAAGGACTTCTATTTTACCTTTCCTGTGCATATTACCCTATTGGAACCACAATGATCACAATTTGTTATGTTTTTGTCCAATAAAGTAAACATAATTTATAAATATTTAGCCTACTTAAATATTGTCAGTAGTAGGTAGACGTGCTAAGAACCCCCCATGGACGACCAATATCACAAAAAAAGCCTTTGGACCCAGAGCAAAAGAAATAGTTTTGAATGTACCAAGTTAATCTGTGACGCAGCAGCAGAACTACAACAGAAAGCCATCTTCCACAGGTCTACGTAGACAAACGTTGTCCAGAAGGCTCTGGGGCCAGTAAAACCATGGCATATCATAAAATATAGAAGGAGCTCGGTCGCCAATGGCGTCTCCATGTCAACAACGAGGGAATAGGAGATGAAATAAATTGTAAATTGAAGAAAAAAAGATAAAAAAATATGGGCGAATTGGTTCAAAGGGTATTCGAACCTCGGACATCTTTATTTCTAAACCAATGACCCTACCAACTGAGCTATCGGACAATTGACATTTTTTCGTACACTTTGAGAGTAGAGAATCTCGTGCAAGCTATCTGAAAAATCCCAACATACCTTTTATCGGATAAACTCGTCCAAGTAAGTATGCAAATGAAGCAGGTCATTCCGCGGTCAATCTAAAAAGTCAATATAGAGGCACAGTAGACATAAACAGCGCCATGTTTTATCAGTTTTTAACCTACAAGCTTTCATCTTTTCACCATGACCTTCTACAGTTTCACAGTGTGTTGATGTCTCAGAGTAGACCCTACTCTTGGCATGGAAAAAAAACCCAAAAAAACAAAAAAACAAAAAAACAAAGAAGAAGCCCCCCCCCCCCCCCTCTCCTCCGTTCCTACAGGCCGATGATATTTTATTCAGCGAATTAAAATGTCGTCTGCTGTGTGCAGGGGTGGACTTGATTGGGCCACTCCGTTTTACTCGGAGTAACTTTTTCACTCCAAAACCCAATCAAGTGCCGAAATTCCACATTGACTAGGCAGCCAGTCTACAATATTTCCAGTCTATTTTTTTTTATTTCCGGACTCATTTGACCATTCGAATATTCTCGGATCTTATCATTATTCAAGATCCCCTCGAATGTATTACAGTTGCCGGCATGAGCAGATCCTGCCCTTATCTCTCCGCAAGCATAACAACGGTAGTGCGGTCACGACAACGGAAGCAGACCAAACAACCATTTAAATCTACGCCAGAAAAATATTTGAAACAAACTGCGTTCAAAAGTCGATTGTATCCTCATAAATGTCACAAAATTTTATCAGATAAAATAATTGATGTGATTTACCGATCATTGACAGAATGTTTCACTTGAATTATAACGTTAGCTAAAGGATTGAATTGTTTTGGTGACGTCATTTACGCGCGTCTACTTTCACGTTCAATATGGCGGTCACTGTATTACGCTCGAGATCATGTTGCAACCACGTTCGAACGCGGCAAAAGGTTGCAAACAGTCTCGAGGGTCGCGATTGTCATTTGACGCATCACTTTATCCATTTTTGGATAAAAATCACTACGCGGTGCGCATAACTCCAAAATCCTGTCGCCAAAAAGTAGCAAGCAGAAAATTGAAATAAAACAACATTTGCAGCAAAATAAAGTTTGATTTTCGTCTCAATTTTATAATAAAATAATTAATTCAAATCGGATTATTCATTTTACTTTATACAAGCATGTGAAGCAAATATGCCGCGTGACAGGAAGTCATGAGGAAGTACCACGTGTATGCATTTTATGGGCGCTGACATCTTGAAAGTAGTTAATCCAGAATGCCCACCAGAGATAGATGGTAATCGACAGGTGGCGACATCTATTGGTAGATATTGCGAAATTCCACTCTCGGATCTACTCGGAGTACTCCACCTACCGAGCAGGGGCGTTTGGGAGTGTGACGTCATTAACATGGTTTCTGATAGACGATAAAAATAGAAATAGATCTAGTTTGGTATAATGTTCTATCAATCAATTTAACGGATATGAAAGACAAAATTACAACTGAAAAGACATAAGATTTTACTGAAGAAACTAAACAAACATCTCTGACATGTTCGTTGGTGATTTTGCGATAGGGAAATTATTATTAAATGCAATAATTATCTGTATTGTACTCCAAAACCACTCCAAAACACTTGATTGGAAATCCCAGCTCAGAGCACTCCGAACTGAGAGTGGAGTAGTTCAATCAAGTCCACCCCAGTAATTCACCATTTCTCAAGCAGCACAATTGGTGGTTCAGTATGAGAGGTGGTGCGCAGCAGACAAAAATGTTAGATCTACGTGAAAAAGATTGGATTTGCTTCTAGATTTACATCTAGCACAGAAAATATTGAGGCAAAAGAAGAAATTGCTAATCATCAGCAATTTCTTCTTTACATTCATTACATCCTAAGCCTTATCTACCAGGTACGTCAAAACAAGGTCTTGTTTGGGACAGGTTTAACGAAAAATTTCGTCTGCAATGTCTGAAAAATAGTCTGGTACCTTCGAATATTTGATATTGGCTACATGAAGACTCTTCTTCTTTTACACTTTTCCGATCACGATGTGGAGACACTCCACAACGGGAAATGCTTCCGGGTCGTAGTTTACAAACATAGTTCCGTCAAAAATTGATTCGCTCCTTTTGTTGCATTGATTCTGTGTCTATAGAATAGGCAGATGCATGAAATGTGGTTCTGCATACTGGCAGACCATCAGTGTACTGCTAGGATGTGTTTTAATGAATTTGTCGGGAACTAGTTTTTTGCGCGGTCGTGACCTTTCATGGGGGTGTGTCACATGCAGATCCCGAAAGAGATGGCAAATTGCAAGGGTGGCTGTGTTCACGGGTGCGTGATTTTAGCTGATGGTGCTATTGATACCACTTTCTTGGTATTTAATTAAAGACAAATGAATGGTCTATTCAGCAGACTAAGTAAAATGTGCCTCAAAGACTTCTGAGCGAAGCTAGAAGCTGCCAAATTGACCCATTTTACTATATATTTAATAGGCCCGTTTCGTTGAGGAGTGACACCTATATGAGCCAGAAGTGAAAATTACGAAATTTCAACTTTGACCACATTTTTGTGTTTGAAGTGGTTTCAATTGATCTGAAAGTAGAGAATTTGTGAAAAAAAGACCATATTTTCAAAATTTTTGTCATATTTTAACTTGAATTTAAAAAATTTAAAAAATGTTAAAAAGAACGAACACAACGTTAGAAACCACATCAAATGGACTCGATTGCTTGTGTTGTCAATTACTGTGCATTTTTTGATACGTAATTCCTTTTTTTACTAGTTCAAGCTGAAACTAGCTTGGAAATATCGTTAGAAAGGCGAAAAACCCTTTATTCCAGAAGCACCCCGCCTAAAATTAAAAAGGTGCTTGACATGATTTTTTCATTAAATTTTATTTGAAATCAACCTTTTTTGCACAAAATGCCCTTTGTTTTGCTTATCACACATTAGAGAAAGCAAAGTATTACAAAATTCTGGATTTTACATAGATTTAAGCCATATTTAACCATTTCAATAACAGAAAATGACATTTTTTGTTTAACATTTTGACCCCCCCCCCCCATTTTTGTATGCCCCCCCCCCCCCCCTCGTGATTTTCTTCTATTTCCTATTCAAAATCCTTTTCAAGTAGGAGAAATACGTATGCAGTAATTATATATATCAAAGATATTTTGAAAGCATTTTTAAAGGAAAATAGACTGCAGAAACCCTTTATCCTATAAAGACTTATCTTATTATTGATTTCTGTTTCGTGTGTTTTCCACCTTTGTATTGTCTTTTAAACCTTTGTTTTTCCTTCTCAAAGACACGGTTTTCAGCTTACTTGAATAGCAGAAGACGGGAAATATCAAGGAGAATCTTGTGTAAATTATTTCAGCCATTTTTAAGATTTTTTCTGTCCACAAAATAAAGAATTTTAGTAGAAAAATCGATAATTTTGTCATTTTGGCCCCTTTTTACATGCCTTGTTTCTGCTAATTTGTCACAGAAGTTACGAGTTTTGTTTTAAATAGTGTTACTAATTATATAGTAACGATTTGCTGTATTTCCACATTGAAAACATCGTAGGAAAAGGCGAAAAACCCTTAACTCTCTTCAATACTTACTTTGGTCATAATCCGATTTAAGAGGCTTAATTGGCCAGTAGTGGCCATTTCCTGTCCCAAAACAGTCTTTGTTTCTATCTATTTTATTGTACAGGTATATATCTGCACTCAAGTAGTACTTTTACAAAATTCAAGTTTAGTTTTTGCAGTTTAAAATGTATATAAATGATGAAAATAAGATTTCAGACTGAAAAGGGACATTTGTCTTAAAACAGTTCCTTTTTCCGCATTGTTTTATGCAATAATTTCAAGAAATGCATCTTGCTGTGAAAGCTTAAGGACGACAGAGTAAGTGTCTTTTTATTTTTTGGAAATCTGACCATAAATCACTGATTTATTCCAATTTAAGTAAGCCAGGGGGTCTAAACCGAGAATTGCATTAAAACATCGTTTTGCAGTTAAGGGGGACCCTTTTTAAAATGCCACTCGGTTGTTACTTTGAGACAATTTTTAGACTATTTTTATGTTTCCTCTTTGGAAACACCATAAAGCACTGACCTGAGACAGATTTGGTAAATATTTTTCAAAATCCTTCATTATATAGGAGACACTCCACAACGGGAAATGCTTCCGGGTCGTAGTTTACAAACATAGTTCCGTCAAAAATTGATTCGCTCCTTTTGTTGCATTGATTCTGTGTCTATAGAATAGGCAGATGCATGAAATGTGGTTCTGCATACTGGCAGACCATCAGTGTACTGCTAGGATGTGTTTTAATGAATTTGTCGGGAACTAGTTTTTTGCGCGGTCGTGACCTTTCATGGGGGTGTGTCACATGCAGATCCCGAAAGAGATGGCAAATTGCAAGGGTGGCTGTGTTCACGGGTGCGTGATTTTAGCTGATGGTGCTATTGATACCACTTTCTTGGTATTTAATTAAAGACAAATGAATGGTCTATTCAGCAGACTAAGTAAAATGTGCCTCAAAGACTTCTGAGCGAAGCTAGAAGCTGCCAAATTGACCCATTTTACTATATATTTAATAGGCCCGTTTCGTTGAGGAGTGACACCATGTCCGAGTTATTGCGATTATCTACTTCCTTTTCCGGTTGTTAAAAATGGTACTCAATGCCTATATATTTGTTTACAAAAACAATCTGGCCCAATCGCCTCACTTAGACGCATATCAAACATTCCATGAAGCTGAATTAAAATCAAAATATCCAAACCACAAAATTTGACTTGAATAGTCAGAAGTTAACGAGTGCCTTTTTTGTATCATCGCCTTAAACTTCGCATCTAGATAATTTGTTTCTAGTTTTACTCTCAAGAACTCGTGCCATAACGAGTGCCGGTTTCTACGAGAAATAATCTGCCATAGACCTTTCACAACTTGGTTTGAAATTCTGTTTTTGTAGGAAATTGGTTTAACTGTCAGAAAATAACTGAATTTGAAGCATATTCGATCGTTTTCAGCACAATCGTAAGTTTTGGAATTTTCTTCTCTGATTAATTTGCCAGATCACCTACTCAAGACATCAGGTCCGCCCATTTATGCAAATTTATCATGATCTCATCTGTACCCATGCACATCGTTAGCGTATATTGCAAAAAGGTAAACAAACCAAAAAGGAAACCTCTAAAAGTCAAGTTAAAAATGTCAAATGAATGTATCCTCCGTTTCAATTACGATGAAAGTGAATTTTAGATCTGAAGTAAGGACGACCAGTCGGGCTAGCATTTTGCGGGTCTTACTAGCCCGGACGAAGCAACAGGCAGTGAATGTCTTGTCGGACATGCCTTAGTGTTGAACCCTACCTTAAGGGTCTAGAAAAGTCCAAAACGGGTGAAATTGTGTCACTCGGACTCACTCCTGCCAACACTTCAAACAATTGTTTCAATGAAAATTACTTACATGTTCTTGTACATTATGACAATAACATGCTATAGGCATAGATCATTTGCCAGACAGAGCAAAACAGAGAAGAAAAATCCAATGAAAAAGTCGAAAAATTGGGATTTCTCCCAAAACAAGCAACTTTTTCCCCATAACAAATTTTCTCCATTCAAATATGTCAATATAATGTGCAAATTCTAATTCAGGTACTACTACCATCGGACATAGAATAGTGAAAGCGGTAACCGAGATATTCACGAAAACACATGGCATGCCAAGATTTTTTGGTCGGCCATTTGCAAAAATTGTTTTCAAAATTTGCACGATGTAATTCACAAGTACTTATAAGGTTTCAATCTCCGAGCAGAGTTGTCGTTCGTTACTCTCACATACATCTCTGCAACGGCCTGGGCGTATGAATGACAAGAATCTTGTCAAACCGAGGAAAACCTGTATTATTACTGTTTAACTGTTTCATGTGTAACATAATAAAGTAGACAAAGAAATGATGATTCTGGTTACATTTGAAAGGCACTATAACTGATGAAATAACCCACATACAATGGAACTATTTTCTCAAGCCTCCTTACCAATGGCAGGAATTTTGTGCTTAAAATAGACTAGGTTTAATGTTTTGTTTTGATAAATCGTCGGTGTTGTTATATAATATCGTATCTACGGCTTGAATCAAGTCGTAGTTGCGAGATTGTATAACAACACTTACGAAATACTATTGTTTGTCCGAAATACGTCACGGTTAGCTGGATAAAATCGTTCCCTATCAGAATGAAACGTACAGAAAATTTGAATGAATTACATCAATCTAAAAAAATTAAATCATTTTCGTTGGAAAATGATATTAAATTTTAAGCAACGTGAAGTATGACATATTTTGGACTTTGGAAAAGAAAAATTATTTGTTATTGCCGTTTTGATGTGATAGAAAGTGACGTAATCTAGCAGATGATGACGCAATACTCTCTGAGGCAACTACAGAGGTGAATGTAATGAATGAACCGTGTGCAAGAGAGTGATAAGGTTTACACAAGCTATTGCATTGCAGCTGTCATACCTGATATCTGTAGTGCGTGTTACAATGGCACGAATCAACGATCCATGGACAGTAAACAACTTTTTAGCTCACCTGAGCACAAAGTGCTCAAGGTGAGCTATTGTGGTCGCTCATCGTCCGTCGTCTGTCCGTCCATCTGTCCGTCCGTCCGTCCATCTGTCCGTCCGTTCACAATTTCTTTAAACATCTTCTCCTCCCAAACCATTGGGGCAATTTTAACCAAATTTGGCAGGAATGTTCCTTGGGTGACCCTTTTCAAAAATTGTTCGCGAATTTTTGATTCGTCCAAAAATGTGGGCGTGGCAGGGGGGGGGGGGGGGGGTTATCAGACTTAGAGAAATCATAAGAATATTCTTTAAAAAATCAACCATTGGGCCAATTTGAACCAAACTCGGTTGGAATGTGCGTTGAGTCATTCTTTTCAAAACTTGTTCACAAATTTTTACATTTGTCAAAAAATGTGGGTGTGGCAGGGAGAAAGGGGCTTATCGGACTTAGAGAAATCATAAGAAAATTCTTTAAAAATCAACCATTGGGCCAATTTAAACCAAACTCGATTGGAATGTGCATTGAGTCACTCTTTTCAAAATTTGTTCACAAATTTTTACATTTGTCAAAAAATGTGGGTGTGGCAGGGAGAAAGGGGCTTATCCGACTTGGAGAAATCATAAGAAAATTCTTTAAAAATCAATCATTGGGCCCAATTGAACCAGACTTTGCAGAAATGTTCCTTGAGTCACCCTTTTCAATATTTGCTCACAAATTTTTACATTTGTTAAAAAATGTGGGCGTGGCAGGGAGGAAGGGGCTTTTCAGACCTGGAGAAATCAGAAGAAAATTCTTTAAAAATCAACCGTTTGGCCAATTTAAATCAAACGTGGCAGGAAAGTTCCTTGAGTGACTCGTTTCAAAATTGTATCTGAATTTTTGATTTTATAAAAAGTATATGGGTGTGGCAGGGTAGGGGAAATTTCGTGCTTTGAAAATTATACTTTACTGCGGGTTGTCACAGAGATACTTAGTTTTCTTCTAAACTGTTTGACATAGAATCTTGAAATTTTGTGTAAGACCTCATTTCATGAATGTCTACCAGAATACAAGAAATCATCACTATACATGGAAACTAAGCCCTACATTGTTGGTTCAACATGTCACAAGGCGATTTTGAACCATTTTCTTTTGGAATCATACAAGCGGCAGATAAGAGATGATAGCTTTTCAAAAATCAACATTTTGTTTCAATATTCATCAAACCCTATGTTGTTGGTGATCATTTCAATCATCTGCTTGAAAAGATTAATACATTCATTTCTACATAGTGTTTGGATATAAATAATAAAGTTAGAGTACTGTTTCTATTTCACTTATCTATTTCTCTTATCTGTTGCTCTGGCTGTCCATAATATGTTTATCTTATGTAAACAAATAAGATTAGGGATTAGCTTAGCTTATCAAATGTTGATCTTTCGCTATATTTTTATGCCCCCTTTCGAAGAAAATGGGGGTATATTGTTTTGCAAGTGTCGGTCGGAAGGTCGGTCGGTCGGTCCGTATGTCGGTCGGTCTGTCCGTAGACCAAACCTTGTCCGGAGCATAACTCGAAAAGTATTAAAGGTAGAGTCATGAAACTTCATAGGTGGATAGATCTCATTATGGAGAGGTGCAGTGCACAAGAACCGTAACTCTGCTGATCAATTTTTTTGAGTTATTGCCCTTTGTTGATTTTATAACTTGATTCTTGTCCGGAGCATAACTCAAAAAGTATGTAAGGTACAATCATGAAACTTTACAGGTGGATAGATCTCATTATCAGGGCCTTCGCTGGCGATCGCCATCGTCGCCAAATGCGAAAATAAAATGAAAATGGCGATAAAAAATACAATTTGGCGAAAACTCCAGAATCTGGCGATAAGAAAGTCAGAAATTTCTCTATATGGCGATTATCGATTTTTACCTGTGCTAAGCGAGTAGACTGGTCCCGATTTCCGATAACGGTAATACATGTACTTTATTGAGAAGCGGGTAACCAATCAATTGAGGTGAAGGTCGCGTGAATTTTGACAGTTTGTAATAAACAAAGGGATTAGTGTACAATCATCGTAAATCACAGCTATTTTATGACACTTAGCCAGGAATCGGCGGTTAGGTAAGGCTATTATCGTGTTTGTTAATATACAGCAGCAACTAATTGAGATCGATAAAATTCTAAAACAACTTTAATTGGTCATGATTACTCGCCAACTAAACGTCGGCAGCTATTAGGCCAAATTTAAGAACGAGTTTGTATTTTCAAACGGACATTCGCAATGAAGAATAATTAGCATGGCGAGGCCAATTTATTCAAGTTGCGATGCTGGCTAGTCTGTCGTCTTTAATCAAAATGTGAACTAGAAACAGACTTTTCTTGGTCTCCTTGCCTAATGTCAAAAAACTTCAACCAAATCTAGATATTAAAAGAATCTTGGAATTTGTCAAAGATTTGCTATCATATGACCCCAAATCAATGATTTATAAAATATTCTTTTAAAAGAGAAATAATGTAACCACAACTGGTTTTTCAGTACTAAAGTAAGAAGATGTAAACCAAACATTCGAAAATTAAAGGTGTGTAATTCAAATAAAAAATCTTATACAGAAAATGTGTATCATTTTCACATTTTATTGTACACAGATCTGCTTTAGAATAGAAACATAACTTAATTGCTTTTATTTTTCAGACCTTCTTCTCACCACTTTCCTGCAGAATGAGGTCACAAGCATGCAGAATGCCAGATAGACAGCCCACAGCAAGAGTGAAAAGGCCATAGCTACAGCAAATTGAATATGCAAACTAAATATGCTATCAATATGTATTATTATGACTGTTTATTGTTTTAATAAAAGTAGTAACATGTGTTATTAAAGTTTATCTCTCTTTATGCATTAGTCCAGTCAAATAAAGATGAGCTTGAGTCAAAACGGCTCAAATTTGGCTCATGAAAGCCAAATTTGGCTCCATTTTTTTCAATTTGGCGAAAGCAAAATTTGGCGAAAAGAAAATTTGGGCCAGAGAAGGCCCTGCATTATGGAGAGGTGCAGTGCACAAGAACCGTAACTCTGCTGATCAAATTTTTTGAGTTATTGCCCTTTGTTGATTTTATAACTTGATTCTTGTCCGGAGCATAACTCAAAGTATGTAAGGTACAATCATGAAACTTTACAGGTGGATAGATCTCAGTATGGAGAGGTGCAGTGCACAAGAACCGTAACTCTGCTGATCAAATTTTTTGAGTTATTGCCCTTTGTTGATTTTATAACTTGATTCTTGTCCGGAGCATAACTCAAAAAGTATGTAAGGTACAATCATGAAACTTTACAGGTGGATAATTCTCAGTATGGAGAGGTGCAGTGCACAAGAACCGTAACTCTGCTGATCAAATTTTTTGAGTTATTGCCCTTTGTTGATTTTATAACTTGATTCTTGTCCGGAATATAACTCAAAAAGTATGTAAGGTACAATCCTGAAACTTTACAGGTGGATAGATCTCATTATGGAGAGGTGCAGTGCACAAGAACCGTAACTCTGCTGATCAAATTTTTTGAGTTATTGCCCTTTGTTGATTTTATAACTTGATTCTTGTCCGGAGCATAACTCAAAAAGTATGTAAGGTATAATCATGAAACTTTACAGGTGGATAGATCTCATTATGGAGAGGTGCAGTGCACAAGAACCATAACTCTGCTGATCAAATTTTTTGAGTTATTGCCCTTTGTTGATTTTATAACTTGATTCTTGTCTGGAGCATAACTCAAAAACTATGTTAGGTAGAATCATGAAACTTTACAGGTGGATATATCTCATTATGGAGAGGTGCAGTGCACAAGAACCGTAACTCTGCTGATCATATTTTTTGGGTTATTGCCCTTTGTTGATTTTCAAACTTGATTATTGTCTGGTGCATAACTCAAAAAGTATGTAAGGTACAATCATGAAACTTTACAGGTGGATAGATCTCATTATGGAGAGGTGCAGTGCACAAGAACCGTAACTCTGCCGATCAAATTTTGTGAGTTATTGGCTTATTGCCCTTTGTTGATTTTATAACTTGATTCTTGTCCGGAGCACAACTCAAAAAATATGTAAGGTAGAATCATGAAACTTTACAGGTGAATAGATTTCATTATGGAGAGGTGCAGTGCACAAGAACCGTAACTATGCCAGTCAAATTCTTGGAGTTATTGCCCTTTGTTGATTTTTACACTTAATTCTTAACCTTGCCTATATCTCGTGTCCTTTTACACATACAGCCTTGATATTTCACACATAGATACCTCCTATCAACATCGTTCACATTTAACCATGACCTTGGACCTTGTGACCTTGACCTTGGAGTTTGACCTACTTTAAAAAAATTAAACCCGGCATATATCTCATGACCTTTTACAAATACAGCCTTGATATTTCACACATGGACACATCTTACCAAGACCTTTCACGATTGACCATGACCTTGGACTTTGTGACCTTGACCTTGGAGTTTGACCTACTTTTAAAAAACTTTAACCTGGCCGATATATCATGTCCATTTACACATACAGCCTTGATATTTGACACATGGAAACCTCCGACTTAGACCTATCACATACGACTATGACCTTGGACCATGTGGCCTTGACCTTGGAGTTTGACCTACTTTTAAAAAAAATAAACTGGGCCTATATCTTATGTGCTATTACACATACAGCCTTGGTATTTCACACATGGACACATCTTACCAAGACCTTTCACATTTGACCATGACCTTGGACCTTGTGACCTTGACCTTGGACTTTGACCTACTTTAAAAAGAACTTTAACCTAGCAGATATATCATGTCCTTTTACACATACAGCCTTAATATTTGACACATGGACACCTACGACCAAGACCTTTCAAATTTGACCATGGCCTTGGACCTTGTGACCTTGACATTGGTGTTTGACCTACTTTTATAATACATTAACCTGGCCTATATTTCATGTCATTTTACATATACAGCCTTGATATTTCACACATGGTCACTTCCAACCAAGATATTTCACTTTGACCATGACCTTGGACCTTGACCTTGGAGTTTGACCTACTTTTAGAAATATCTAACCTAGCCTTTATCTTATGTCCTATTACACCTACAGCCTTGATATTTCACACATAGACACCTCCTACCAAGACCTTTCACATTTGACCATGACCTTGAATATTGCAACCTTGACCTTGGAGTTTGACCTACTTTTAAAAAGACTGAAACCAGGCATATATATCATGTCCTTTTACACCTACAGCCTTGATATTTCACACATGGACACCTCCAACCAAGACCTTTCACATTTGACCATGACCTTGACCATGGCATTTGGCCTACTTTTAAAAACTTTAACCTGGCCTATGTTTCATTTTACTTTTACATATACAGCTTTAACATTTCACACATAGACACCTCCTACCAAGACCTTTCATATTTGACCATGACCTTGGACCTTGTTAACTTGACCTTGGACTTTGACCTACATCAAATGTAGGCCCTTGAGGGGGCATATATGTTTTACAAACATCTCTTGTTTCAAATAATAGACCAAATCTTGTAAATTGTGCTTATAATTTGTTATAATGATATATCATAAATGATCAATCTCTAACAGATCAGTATGCTTTGAAAATTAGCCCTATGCTGTATATTGCAAAATCAAAAAAATAACCTCAACCATTGTGCTAATTCATACCCAACTTTACAGGATCGATTTGAACAAAATTATTCCCTAATTGTTTCCAAAGAGAAAGCACTTAGTTTGATATGTCTTTGAATTTGTCCTATTTACCATTTTTATTTTGTCATCTTGATTCAGGTGAGCGATTTAGGACCATCATGGTCCTCTTGTTCTGATATAAAATTAGTTTACCTAATTCAACTTTCGGTTTCCACCTTGGAGAGCTAGACGATAAAATTAATCCGCAAATTCGTATCTTTAAAAGAAAACAACATTTGAGAAAACATCGCACAACATTGATAAAAGATTGCATTGATGATAAATTGTACAAAATTCTGGATAAAACCGATCGTGGAATTTGATACTTGACATCTGAAAAATACGAACTAATTACTAACGTGCCTCACTCATATGCAGCTATATGCCGTGTGTATTCCGCCAGACGTGTAAACAAAATGAAAACATTTTACAGTTTGGGGTTTAAAAAGGTATTTATTCGCTAGCAATTGATCAGAATCAAGAGCATCTATAAGTTTAAAGACAATGAATAAACGATCCTTCTTCGATTTTCAAAGATTAAGGATCGCGTCAATTGTTATTATGAATGATAAGAAACCGGAACTCGTGTTTGTTGACATTTTGAAAATTGGTTCAAAAACTAATTATTTCGTAAATATACAACTTCCACGCATACTAAACACAATTTAAATGTCTTCTCTTCCCATATTTACATTTTAAATTAATTATTAAATGAAATAAGATTTCAACTTGAATTAGGAATAGTATGGTGTACAAAGTTGGTCATTACAAAATTTTATTATCCAGTTATGTATCACGATTTTTTCTGTATAATTTCAATGCAATTACTGAGCAATACTGCTTAATAAAGAGAGGGAATATTATACTAACTGTTGATATAATTTTTATAACAAAGAACTTTTATAATGGGTTATACTTTTGAATTCATGGGATAAAACTCGATAGCATGTAAATTGAAATTTAAAATAAGGCCTAAGGTGTCAAGTGACATATGTTGTGGCTTTGGCAACAATTTTTACTTGAATTTAATCGATAGACTTAAAATAAATGATCATTTATGATAAAACCGCCTTTGACAGCTTGAAAAAATGACCCCATTATCTAATCATACCTCATGTTGCTAAAAAAATAGTTCCACCTTGAATTACATATGAAAAATAAAGAAATGTCACACTTTTTTTCGTAAAGGCAGATTTTCTGAATAAAGAAACTTTGTGTAAGTAGTAGTACTACCTAGTTCAGACCTTGGTGTATGTTTGTGTGAAAAACTAGCCAACTTCATTCAAGGATAACTATGTTCTCGGTTCTCCAAGAAGTTGTCCTTTTTCGCAATATTTTGATTATGCTGTACAAGGTAAACCAGAATTAAGTTGCTTAACATCTTCTTCTCATTTAGAGCTTTAATTTGATATATACTATGGCATATACATGTTGAAAATAAATGCAATAATCAACTTCAAATTTTATGTTGATACCGGATTTACATGAACCTTAAATATTGGAGATTAGCTAGAATTCCCTTTGTTTTATTTCTTTTAGTAGATTATTTATGGAGTATTTAATGTTTCGTTGCAGTTTGGGACAAGCTCTTGTATTGGCGAGCTATGTTGTCTGTTGACAACTCTTGTTATCCCCCGCCGAAAAAATTTTTCGGGGGGATATTGTTTTTGCCATGTCCGTCCGTCCGTCCATCCGTCCGACATTCGTTTCCGCGCTATTTCTTGGAAACTATAGACCGGATTTCGATGAAACTTGGCACACAGCTTCACTACAAAGAGGACATTCGCATATCGTCGGGGTTACCTGGTTCGACCATTGAATTCAGAGTTACTGCCCCTGACTGTTTAAGCCATATACATACAGAGTGATATTCGTTTCCGCGCTATTTCTTGAAAACTGTAGACCGGATTTCGATGAAACTTGGCACACAGCTTCACTACAAAGTGGACATGCGCATATCGTCGGGGTTACCCGGTTCGACCGCCGAATTTAGAGTTACTGCCCCTGACTGTTTTAGCCATATACATACAGTGATATTCGTTTCCGCGCTATTTCTTGGAAACTATAGACCGGATTTCGATGAAACTTGGCACACAGCTTCACTACAAAGTGGACATGCGCATATCGTCGGGGTTACTCGGTTCGACCGCTGAATTTAGAGTTACTGCCCCTGACTGTTTTAGCCATATACATACAGTGATATTCGTTTCCGCGCTATTTCTTGAAAACTATAAACCGGATTTCAATGAAACTTGGCACACAGCTTTACTACAATGCGGACATGCGCATATCGTCGGGGTTACCCGGTTCGACCGTCGAATTTAGAGTTACTGCCCCTGACTGTTTAAGCCATATACATACAGAGTGATATTCGTTTCCGCGCTATTTCTTGAAAACTGTAGACCGGATTTCGATGAACTTGGCACACAGCTTCACTACAAAGTGGACATGCGCATATCGTCGGGGTTACCCGGTTCGACCGCCGAATTTAGAGTTACTGCCCCTGACTGTTTTAGCCATATACATACAGTGATATTCGTTTCCGCGCTATTTCTTGGAAACTATAGACCGGATTTCGATGAAACTTGGCACACAGCTTCACTACAAAGTGGACATGCGCATATCGTCGGGGTTACCTGGTTCGACCGCCGAATTTAGAGTTACTGCCCCTGACTGTTTTAGCCATATACATACAGAGTGATATTCGTTTCCGCGCTATTTCTTGAAAACTATAGACTGGATTTCAATGAAACTTGGCTCACAGCTTCACTACAATGAGGACATGCGCATATCGTCGGGGTTACCTGGTTCGACGGTCGAATTCAGAGTTACTGCCCCTGACTGTTTAAGCCATATACATACAGAGTGATATTCGTTTCCGCGCTATTTCTTGAAAACTGTAGACCGGATTTCGATGAAACTTGGCACACAGCTTCACTACAAAGTGGACATGCGCATATCGTCGGGGTTACCTGGTTCGACCGCCAAATTTAGAGTTACTGCCCCTGACTGTTTAAGCCATATACATACAGAGTGATATTCGTTTCCGCGCTATTTCTTGAAAACTATAGATCGGATTTCAATGAAACTTGGCTCACAGCTTCACTACAAAGTGGACATGCGCATATCGTCGGGGTTACCCGGTTCGACCGTCAAATTTAGAGTTACTGCCCCTGACTGTTTTAGCCAGATATTCGTTTCCGCGCTATTTCTTGAAAAGTATAGACCGGATTTCAATGAAACTTGGCACACAGCTTTACTACAATGAGGGCATGCGCATATCGTCGGGGTTACCCGGTTTGACCGCCGAATTTAGAGTTACTGCCCCTGACTGTAAGCCATATACATACAGTGATATTCGATTCCGCGCTATTTCTTGAAAATTATACACCGGATTTCAATGAAACTTGGCACACAGCTTTACTACAATGAGGACATGCGCATATCGTCGGGGTTACCCGGTTTGACCGCCGAATTTAGAGTTACTGTCCCTGACTGTTTAAGCCATATACATACAGTGATATTCGATTCCGCGCTATTTCTTGAAAATTATACACCGGATTTCAATGAAACTTGGCACACAGCTTTACTACAATGAGGACATTCGCATATCGTCGGGGTTACCCGGTTCGACCGTCGAATTTAGAGTTACTGCCCCTGACTGTTTTAGCCATATACATACAGAGTGATATTCGTTCTGTTGAAGCCATATACATACAGAGTGATATTCGTTCTGTTGAAGCCATATACATACAGAGTTATATTCGTTTCCGCGCTACTTTATTGACAATGAAAATATATTCGGCGGGGGATATCAATTCAACGAATTTGCTTGTTGGCATTAGCCATGATTAGGAACGGGTCCGCTTTTGGACCCATGCAAAGGAGAAAAAACACTGAGTGAGGTTAAAATTATGTTGACAAAAGTCTAACTGAAAACTTAACCCTTGGTATTTAATTGCAGGTGAACATACCCAAGAGCAGAAAGACCTTTTGTAAAGGCAAGAATTGCAAAAAGCATACCTTGCACAAAGTAACACAGTACAAGACAGGCAAAGCATCTTTGTATGCTCAAGGTGAGTCGTAGCAATTATAAATACAATGCACAGCAGATGCATAGTTGCTTGATTGTGCCAAAGTGATGTTAAGAATTATCATTAACATATACAGTCGACACTTGTGTCTGAATCAGAGAGGCAGTCAAAATATACCATGTAAAAAAGTTTAGCAACACTGAATTTTAATTGAAAACATGTAATTTCTGTGATATTTATTTCACAACCGTTATATACATCATAGCATATCCATTCAGGGGTTTTCCTATGCTTTCTGTGCCTCCTGAAAACGGAGGCATTCCCAAAGCAAACGGCTGTGTTCCCAAAGCAAATTTTCTACAATTTTTCCCAATCTATTCAAAATGGTTAATTTCACTTCTGAAAAATGAGTTTTTCGCTTACTTTTTAGCCCAAATTGAGCCATTTTGCACTTCAAAAATTTCCAATTTTGCCAGACTCCGTTTCCCAAAATGCCTAGGAAAACCCCTGCCATTTAGGCACAACGTTCAAAGGTTGCTTTGTGGTTACATTAAATATTGTGAGAAAAATTGTCTTGACGTTGGTGAGGGGTCAAAACAAAAAGTCACACAGAGGTCCCATTCACGCACATATGTGCGAAATTCATGTACAGAAAAGAAAATTCACGCGCGCAAATTTTGGGTAAAGGGTGCATGCACGCACTGAATTCATAGAATGGAAACAGCTGTAAAACATATTTTTCATGAAAAGGTTCTCTGTTTGACAGGAAAAAATATTTCTAAGTCAATGAAAATACATTTTGATGGTTAAAACTGGTTAAGTATAGCGGACGAGAATTGACCTTGCAGAGCATTCCATTTAATTAGCATGGACTGCTCTGTCAGGTCATTTATTGTTGGGTATAAGTATGTTATTGCCCCTTTATGCATATAACTTTATTGTTTACATTCAGAATGTAATTTTCATGATGAGTAATTATTATGAGCACCCTGTTTTCAAAGACACTCGCTGATAGGCTTCAATAAACCGATCAACAAGCATAACTCAAAAGTATTTGATTATTGTGTCACAAACCATGCCGTCTGCTTGCTGTAGAAATATGGTAATTGGAACCAAAATGATTCTCAAACTGTAGCAACTGAAAATTGGATGGGAATGACAACTTGTGTTAATGATGTTCGCTGGTTGAGTTTAGATGCAAGTTCAAAAAGGCGAAATGGTTTGAGCATTGGTATTGCTGTTCATGTCAACAAAACTCTGAAATTCTAGCACCTGTCACTCGCCATTACTAAACTGAATCATTACCACACAATGGACAATATGTTATAGCCTTTCTAAAAACATTTTTTTTGTGTTTTAGTACACCCCCAATTTTCATTTTGCACTCACAATTTTTTACTCCATGGAGTGCATGCACTCCCAAAAAAAAAATTTTGAGTGAGAACTCTCTCACAATAGAATTCGGTATCAATTATGATGTCATTTTTGAGCAAGAACAGCAGTGAAATGATTTCTAATCCACTTAAATTGTTTGTACACAGTATCAACATTCACTACTTTATCTAAAGATTGAATGTCATTTGCGTCATTGCGATCACGCACACATCTTCCTTATATGCACCATATGTGCTCTATGGGTGACAAATCAGAAAGAAAAAAATGATAATTGGAGTACATCAATGTTGTTTACGCTAAAGCATTTAGGACTCTATGCCAGTCAAGTCTGGTACGTTCATGGCATAGCGTCAGGGAAATTAGTTCAAATTACAAGGTATGGTCAACGTCTAGGAACCCTTCATCTGTGGAGACGATCACAGAGATGGTAAGTGTGGATACTGATTACTCTATGTTGAAATTCCTATGGAAGCCACTCGCAAGTTTGGGTTCTGATATGGAACATCTTTGCTGTGACGTTACGAAATTATGACCGTGATCGTCTCGTGGCGTTTTTCCTTGAGGTCCTTTACTGGGACTATCTCAAACCACAAAAAAATGGATCACATAGCATCCTCAAATAGTTACTTATGCTTTGAGATACGCAAAATTCACAGACGTGGCGAAATACCAAAAATCTCAGACATTGGGTGTGACAGTACCGAATAATCTGTCTGACCGAATAAAATTTTGTCAGACAGAACTCTCACTCACTATCTTGACAGATCAAAAGGAGTGTCAGACATTTGGACTGACAGTAGTAAAAAAATCATCAGACCAATGGAAAATTTATCAGATATGTGATTGTTTGACAGATTTTGCCATGTCTGAATTCAAAAAGACATCTTTAACGCCGGTTCCACCACGTAGGAACACATTAATTAGCGATATAACGTCCTTCTAACGGAAGTCTATGGCGTAGTCCCACATCGTTGCAGAAAACTCTTTTTAATGGCCTTTTTCATACTGGGCAAAGACAATTATGTTCCCACCTAAATGTTTTCTAGAATTATGCTCCATACACATGAATACTATGGCAGACATGAAAACCGGAAATGCGCACCTGGATTACAAGACACACGCGATGGCGGTATAAGATTAATCTGTTAAATAATGTTTATGTTCTCTAGCTATAACCTATCGTGCAAATGTTTGATTTTAGGTTAAAACAAAATTATTTTGGCTACTAAAGATATTTACATTTTGTTGCTAAACTTTTTTTACTATGTATAATTCAACATATCCGGAGTTCGACTAATCCAATTTTGATTTTTAGCTCCACTGGCCGAAGGCCAGCGGGCTATTGTCATGGCGTTGTGTCCGCCGTGCGTCAGTCCGTGCGTCCGTTAACTTTTTTAGGTCACCTGACCGAAGGTCATGGTGACCTATTGCGACCGTGTTTCGTCCGTCGTCGTGCGTCGTGCGTCGTCCGTCGTCCGTCGTCCGTTAACTTTTAACATTTTCGACTTCTTCTTGAGAACCATTGGACGGATTACAACCAAACTTGGCAGGGAGCATCCCCATGGGAAGCCGCTTCAGATTTGTACGAATCATGGAGTTATCTCCCTTTGGGGCCCCATAAGGGGCCAAAAAGGGGTTAAATAGGGTACATCTTAAAAAATCTTCTTCTCATGAACCGGCAGTTGGATTTGATTTACATTTGGTATTTAGAGTCTTTAGGGCAAGGACAACAAAGTTTGTACAAGAGAAAAAAATCCGCCCAGAAATGGCCGTGCTGGGGATGGGGGATGGGAGGGGGGGTCGCGTTATTAGTTAACTTAACATTTTCGACTTCTTCTTGAGAACCATTGGACGGATTACAACCAAACTTGGCAGGGAGCATCCCCATGGGAAGCCGCTTCAGATTTGTACGAATCATGGAGTTATTTCCCTTTGGGGCCCCATAAGGGGCCAAAAAGGGGTTAAATAGGGTACATCTTAAAAAATCTTCTTCTCATGAACCGGCTGTTGGATTTGATTCACATTTGGTATTTAGAGTCTTTAGGGCAAGGACAACAAAGTTTGTACAAGAGAAAAAAATCCGCCCAGAAATGGCCGTGCTGGGGATGGGGGATGGGAGTGGGGTTGCGGTATTAGTTAACTTAACATTTTCGACTTCTTATTAAGAACCATTGGTTGGATTTTTACCAAACTTGGCAGAAAGCATCCTAATAGGAAGCTGCTTCAGACTTTGTACAAATCATGGAGTTATCTCCCTTTGGGGTCCCATAAACGGCCAAAAAGGGGGTAAATTGGGTACATCTTAAAATATCTTCTACTCATGAACCGGCTGTTGCATTGGATACACATTTGGAAGTTAAAGTCTTTAGGGCAAGGACTACAAAATTTGTACAAGAGAAAAAAACTCGTCAATAAATGGCCGTGCTGTGGATGGGGGATTGGAGTGCTTCGCGTTATTACTTAACTTTGAACATTTTCTTCTCCTTTTTGAGAACCATTGGACAGATTTCTACCAGACTTGGCAGGAAGCATTCCAATGGGAAGCCGCTTCAGATTTTTACAAATCATGGAGTTATCTCCCTTTGGGGCCCCAAAAGGTGCCAAAAGGGGGTAAATAGGGTACATATTAAGAAATGTTCTACTGTTGGATTGAATTCACATTTTGGTATTTGAGTCTTTGAATAAGTTTGTACAAGAGAAAAAAAGACTGTCAAGAAATGGTGGTGCTGGGGGGGTGCGCTTTTTGTTAACTTAACATTTTCCTTAAATGTTTCTGCTCATTAGATTCAGGTGACCGATAAGGCCCAGAGGGGCCTCTTGTCTTTAAATATCTTCTCCTCATATACCAGTGGGCCAATTTTGACCAAACTTGGCAGGAATGTTCCTTTGGTGACCCTTTTCAAAACTTGTTCGCGAATTTTTGATTCGTCAAAAAATGTGGGCGTGGCAGGGCGGGGCTTATTAGACTTAGAGAAATCATAAGAAAATTCTTTAAAAATCAACCATTGGGCCAATTTGAACCAAACCTGGCAGGAATGTGCCTTGAGTCATTCTTTTCAAAATTTGTGCACAAATTTTTACATTTGTCAAAAAATGTGGCCGTGGCAGGGAGAAAGGGGCTTATCAGACTTAAAGAAATCATAAGAAAATTCTTTAAAAATCAACCATAGGGCCAATTTGAACCGAACCTGGCAGGAATGTGCCTTGAGTCATTCTTTTCAAAATTTGTTCACAAACTTTTACATTTGTCAAAAAATGTGGCCGTGGCAGGGAGAAAGGGGCTTATCAGACTTAAAGAAATCATAAGAAAATTCTTTAAAAATCAACCATTGGGCCAATTTGAGCCAAACCTGGCAGGAATGTGCCTTGAGTCATTCTTTTCAAAATTTGTGCACAAATTTTTACATTTGTCAAAAAATGTGGCCGTGGCAGGGAGAAAGGGGCTTATCAGACTTAAAGAAATCATAAGAAAATTCTTTAAAAATCAACCATAGGGCCAATTTGAACCAAACCTGGCAGGAATGTGCCTTGAGTCATTCTTTTCAAAATTTGTTCACAAACTTTTACATTTGTCAAAAAATGTGGCCGTGGCAGGGAGAAAGGGGCTTATCAGACTTAAAGAAATCATAAGAAAATTCTTTAAAAATCAACCATTGGGCCAATTTGAGCCAAACCTGGCAGGAATGTGCCTTGAGTCATTCTTTTCAAAATTTGTTCACAAATTTTTATATTTGTCAAAAAATGTGGCCGTGGCGGCGAGAAAGGGGCCTATCAGACTTAAAGAAATCATAAGAAAATTCTTTAAAAATCAACCATAGGGCCAATTTGAACCAGACTTTGCAGGAATGTTCTTTGAGTCTCTCTTTTCAAAATTTATTCACAATTTTTAGCTCCACTGGCCGAAGGCCAGCGGGGCTTATGTCATGGCCCTGTGTCCGTCGTCCGTCCGTCCGTCCGTCCGTGCGTCCGTGCGTAAACTTTTTCTTTAAAAATCTTCTTCTCCAAAACTACTGGACCAATTTCAACCAAACTCCACAGGAATCTTCCTTGTATGAACCTCTTCCAAATTCCTTCAAAAAAATAGATTCCATGCAGAACTTGAATTTTAATTAATTAAATTAAATTAAATTTTCGAAAAATCTTTAAAAATTCTTCTTCTCCAAAACTACTGGACCAATTTCAACCAAACTTCACAGAAATCTTCTTTGCATGAATTTCTACCAAATTCCTTCAAAAAATTAAAATCCGCGCAGAACTTGAATTTTAATTAATTTAATTGAATTAATTTTCGAAAAATCTTTAAAAATTCTTCTTCTCCAAAACTATTGGACCATTTTCAACCGAACTTCACAGAAATCGTCCTTGCATGAATCTCTACCAAATTCCTTCAAAAGATTAAAATCGGTGCTGAACTTGAATTTTAACTAATTTAATTGATTTAAATTTTCGAAAAAAAATTTAAAATTCTTCTTCTCCAAAACTACTGGACCAATTTCAACCAAACTTCACAGAAATCTTCCTTGTATGAATCTCTTTTTAATTCCTTCAAAAACATAAATTCTGTGTATAACTTGAATTTTAATTAATTTAATTGAATTAAATTTTCGAAAAATCTTTAAAAATTCTTCTTCTCCAAAACTACTCGACCAATTTCAACCAAACTTCACAGAAATCTTCCTTGCATGAATCTCTACCAAATTCCTTCAAAAGATCAAAATCCGCACAGAACTTGAATTTTAATTAATTTAATTGATTTAAATTTTCGAAAAATCTTTAAAAATTCTTCTACAGGACCAATTTCAACCAAACTTCACAGGAATCTTCCTTGCATGAATCTCTCCCAAATTCCTTCACGATCGGATGAAAAGCCTGGCCGCTGTGGGCTACGCTTATTTTTCGCTATATGAAACAGTGTAATTTTAACAAAATTTTAAAAACATTTCTGCTCCTTAATTACTAATTGGATTTCATTCTGGCGTAGCATGAATCTTCTTTGGAAAGACCTCTATTGTATTCCTTGAAGAAGTTTGTAGTCTAATTGTCTAAAAGCCAGTGGAGCGATACAGGGCCATCTTGGCCCTCTTGTTTACATTTGTCAAAAAATGTGGCCGCGGCAGGGAGGAAGGGGCTTATCAGACTTAAAGAAATCATAAGAAAATTCTTAAAAAATCAACCAGTGTGCCCAATTGAACCAAACTTTGCAGGAATGTGCCTTTAGTTGTTCTTTTTAAAATTTGTTCACAAATTTTTATATTTGTCAAAAAAATGTGGCCGTGGCAGGGAGAAAGGGGCTTATCAGACTTGGAGAAATCATAAGAAAATTCTTTAAAAATCAACCATAAGGCCAATTTTAACCAGACTTTGCAAGAATGTTCTTTGAGTCTCTCTTCAAAATTTATTCACAAATAGCAAGATTTGGCTGCCGCTGTGTAAGGCTTACAAGAAATCATGGGATAATTCTTCCACTTTAACCAGTGGAGCGATTCAGGCCCTCCTGGGCCTCTTGTTTTCTATGAAAACGATGTTTAACCATTTTTGATGGGCATCATATGTGTCCATGATTGAAATATAGTAGGAAAAGGAAAGAAATTGCTCAACACAAGTTAACTGTAATGAGTTATCTCCTCTTAGATTTGTTTTATTATCTACCCTTTTTAGTGGTAATCTATTTTTCAGGTAAAAGACGTTATGACAGAAAACAAAGAGGGTATGGTGGTCAGACAAAACCAATCTTCAGAAAGAAGGTAAGAGGGATATAGATCAGTCAGACTTAACCCATTACCACACAGTGACTCTGACTCCCCAAAGGATAATAACTTTGGATAACATTGTGGAAAATGAAGAAATTGCTTGTCACAAGCAATTTCTTCATTTCCCACAATGTCTTCCACAAAAAAACCCAAATATTTTTAAATTTCCTTGAAAGTGTCGTCAGCAACATCTTTGAATTTGGAAGAGTCCAAAATTTGTCGTTTGGTAATGCCCATTATGGGTTAATCTATTATCATGAACTAACACAGACATGGTAAAGAACAAGAAATCCCTGTCAGACTCAGACGTTTGGACTGACAGGACTGAATAATCTGTCGGACAAAATGAAAAAAAAAAAAAATGTCAGACCGAATTGTCATTCACTTTGATATATCTTACAGTTCAAAATAAGTGTGACTGTGTCAGACAGAGGAACTGACTAACAAAAATGTTATCTGACATTGATCCTTTTCCATCAATATATCATTAACAAGACATCCTTTTATGTCTATCACACACACAGGCATTAATTTTGATGGGCATGAGAGAAAGCTTTTAAAAACGAAAATGATGAATACTGGTAATGTGCAAATGACCAGAATTTTATCCTTTTCTCTCAATGTTTTCTTTAGTTGTACTTCTTTCGGAACTGAAAATCATGGTACTACATGTGCTTTATATCCTATTCTAGGCCAAGACAACCAAGAAGATTGTATTGAGAATGGAATGTACGACCTGCAAATACAGAAAACAGTTACCCATCAAGAGATGTAAACATTTTGAATTGGGTGGTGACAAGAAGAGAAAGGTAAATGTGATAAACAATAATCTGGAAAAACGTCCCTTAAAGCATTTGATGCAGCCATGTCTCAAGATCAGGCTGTTTCTAGGTGCAGTCTGATCTGGTTCCACGTTACTCTAATATTATTCCTACAGACTATGATGAAGCTATTGGAAAAAAAATGGTTCCTGATCAAACTGCATGTTTACACAGGCTGATCTGGAACCGTGTTGGGCTCAAAAACCCTAAAGAACCTTTTTCCAGATCCCAGCTCATATATCAATTCTAGTATCTTGGTTTCAGCCAATACCTCAAACTCGCTAGTAGCTTAGAATTAACCCAACAACATCTATATTCACCTTAACAGATTTAGTCCGATTTTCTTGGTACTGTGATGTACAACCTAACGATTGTTCTGCTTGCTGTTTTGACATATAAAACAAACAAAGCTCCACAAATGCTTTAGACTTAAAACTGCAAATATTGATGAAGTCATGCTAAACATTTATTGTGGAAACCTACATTATACAGAAGAGGCAAGATTTTATTTTAGTGTCTTGATACTCCGTTATGTCGAGTTGTACAATCACCATTACCATTTAGATACGTGTTAAAAGCAATAAACCAAACAATGTTTGTTTGAGAAAAATTCGTGAAAATAGAAATACTCACATAAACATTTTTGCATGGCAAATGTGACACATTTCCCCGCCCGTTGCTGTTGTCAACTAGATGTATAAAACAAAATCTGACTAAATTATGCCAAGGGTGAATACAGACCGTATGTTGTCAGACATCTACACTGCTTGGTGGATTGATCCAACCGGTTCTGGCGGCCATGGGGTAGTTGATAGAGCATCTGCCTCTCATTCGAGAGATCCTGGGTTTCATACCCGGCCACAGCAAATACCCTTACTGACAAAAATGTCACCCATCAATGGTTTATATCGTGAACCTATGTGGGGTAGCAGCTGGAGGCTTGGTAAGGGTGTTGTGGTAGTACTGGTATGAGAAATGTCAGAAATCCATGTTTAGGTGCTCCAGCCGCCGGGATATGACCTTAGTTGAAAACGGTGTAAAATCCCAATAAATTAACCGGTTCGGGGTTAGGCTATGCAGACAACATCATGAAGGAACAGACCAAAATCTTTAAATACAAATTGATCTTCAGGATTTAATTTTGTTGGAAGAGTAGACTTTAAAGTGTTAAGGTTCTCTGTTTTAATTCTTTGAATTACAAGGCTCATGTATTTGGTGTGAAGGAGTGCCATCTGTAAGTGTTTGGGTTAAGATCAGGTTCATATTCATAACCATTAGGACGAATATAACGTCGGTGTTATTGCAAAACTTGGTAACTCCAGTTTAGGTAAAGCTGGAGTTACGAAGTTTTGAAATAACACCGAAGTTTTGAAATAACACCGACGATAAGCTCTATTATGTCGGTGTTATTGCAAAACCTCGTAACTGCAGCTTGATCAAAGCTGTAGTTACAAGGTTTTGCAATAACAACGACGATTTGTGTTTCTCAAAGCGAGACATCTTTTTAATCGTATAAATGTATGTAAAATCTGACCATATTTCTGTTTTGTCCATTTCAGGGACAGATGATCCAGTTCTAGTTCTCGTCATTTATGTACATCTTTAAAAAAGAAAAAAAAAATAGAAAAAAAAATCCTAAAAAATCTTGTTTTACTCGTTACTCTATCTACAATTGGCAAATTGGATACATACATCTATATAACTTTACCAAGTGCATGGGACCCCTTGTACTAAGACCTCTACTAACACTTCTGAAGTAATTGCACAACAACCAATCTGAATTGTCTGAGACGCAATTTACACATTTTTGCAAAAAATGTTCGTAAATTCTATAGTAAAACGGGACCCAATGGTTTTATTTAATTTCGGAAAAAGTTATCTGAGAAACGGAAAGCAGTTAAGAAGACTTTTAGGTAGTTCAAGAAAATACTCTAAGTTGGCATTTTCTTCTCCGGCCAAGATGTTTCCTTAACGTATACAACCCATCATTAGCTGAGCCTTTTAGGGAAATGTCTCGCCTTATCCATAGAGGTCTTTTGGACTAGTAATGTAACCCTTTCCCAAACAAACCGTGGTTTTTACGTACTGAAGGGGAAAAGCTTTTGAAAACATTAGGGCTAAAGAAGAAAATACTGAAAACCAGCATTTTCTCCGGTTCCCTCAATGTTTTCTTCGCTTGGTTTAAAACCACAACAAAAACCATATAAACACGTTACTCGTTACCCATTGGTACTAAACGATTTCCATGATTTAATCGATCAACTGTTGTAAGAGCGACAACCTCTGAAGAGAGTACCCCAACACCATAAGAGTGTAGTCGGCAGCAGCTTTCAAATGCATGATGAAGATCGTGCATCATGGGATTGGTAAATCTACGGACAAATTTGACTCGCTTCGGGTAAGACATTTTGCAGTAACATACAACAAACCTTTTAAAAACTGACATAGAAATACATGTACAAAACTTATTGCAAAATATTCGACCAGAATCGAGAATATTTTGTCCGCAGTTATCCATCCCATGATGCATAATCTCCGCCGTGAAATGGGAACATTCTGATTTTTGTCGTTTGTGAAAAGGTTTATCCTTTGTTATTTCTGTGCATCAGTGAAGACAACCCGCTTCGGACTTCCTTTGTAAATTGGGATAGAGTTTATTATTCAGCCATAGCGCGAGATTGGACTCGCTATCCCCGGAACAATTGATGACGCTCTCAACGGGCGTCGGTTAACCCTTTCCCAAACAACAAAATAGGGTGATCCACTGCATTGCAAAAATTGCCACAAATGACCAATTCGAAGTAATAAAAGATAGAATTTGTGTAAAATATGTCACAGAAAATATTGAGACTAAAGGAGAAACTGCTAGTTATTAGCAGTTTCTTCTTTTGTCTCGATGTTTTCCCAAACCAATTCTATTAGGGTCTTATTAGCTCACCTTAGCACGAAGTGCTGAGGGTGAGCTATTGTGATCGCTCACCGTCCGTCTGTCTGTCCGTCCGTCCGCAATTACTAAAAAATCTTCTCCTCCCAAACTATAAGGCATAGAGTCTTGAAATTTTGTATGTAGCATGGTCTCAAGCCCCTTTACCAAAATACTTCAAATTATTTTGATACAAGGAAAATTGGCCCTATGTTGTGGGTATCGAATTTCATATAGAGACAAAGAGGGAAATCTTGTACAATCTTCTTCTCCTGAACCGTTTGATCTAGAGCTTTGAAATTTTGTGAGTAGAATCATCTCAAGGCCCTCTACAGAAATACCTAAAATTATTGTGATACAAGGAAAATTGGCCCTATGTTGTGGGTATCAAATTTCATATAGAGACAAAGAAGGAAATCTTGTACAATCTTCTCCTGAACCGTTTGGCCTAGAGCATTGAAATTTTGTGAGTAGAATCATCTCAAGAACCTCTACCTAAATACTTCAAATTATTGTGATACAAGGAAAATTAGCCCTATGGTGTGGGTATCGAATTTCATGTAGAGACAAAGAAGGAAATCTTGTACAATCTTCTTCTCCTGAACTGTTTGGCCTAGAGTTTTGAAATTTTGTGTTTAGAATCATCTCAAGGCCCTCTACCAAAATACTTCAAATTATTGTGATACGATGAAAATTGGCCCTATGTTGTGGGTATCGAATTTCGTACAGAAACAAAGAAGGAAATCTTGTACAATCATCTTCCCCTGAACCATTTGGCCTAGAGCATTGAAATTTTGTGTGACGAATCATCTCAAGTCCGTCTACCAAAATACTTTAAATTATTGTGATACAAGGAAAATTGACCCAATGTTGTGGGTATCGAATTTCATATAGAGACAAAGAAGGAAATCTTGTACAATCTTTTTCTCCTAAACTGTTTGGTGTAAGGCTTTTGAAATTTTGTATGTAGCATTGTCTCATAATGATACAATCTTCTCCAATTCTGTTTATCAGAGATCCATAAGGTAAATTTTGCACTTCCCATGGTAGTATAACTCTCTACTACCAGCATTGTTAAAATGTTTTTTTTTAATGAACGTTGTCCGGAAGTTGTGTATGTGAGATGAGACAAAAATTATCATCTTGATGATCTCTAAGGTGAGGGATATAGGGCCGTCTTGGCCCTCTTGTTGGGAAAGGGGTATTGGAGCATATAGGATTTGTGTAATATGGTACAGAAAATACTGAGGTTAAAGAAGAAAATGATGGTACTTAGCATTTTTCATTTGCCCCGATGTTTTCCTAAACGTCAAAAAAGTCTTCGTGTTTTCAAGCCTTTTGAACGTTACTAGGGTCCAATTCGCCTTTTAGCCGAGCTCGGTCGTTAACGTCTGTGTACTATTTTTCACGGCTCCTGTTAAGTTCATTCCGTTACAGAAATATTTAAAACCAGACGAATCGTCTTATTTCGTACTGTAACATCTGGAAGACATCCGTTAGGGGTCACATTCAATGACACCAGGATTTCCGATATTCTCTTTTAATCAAAACTCTTGTGTATGGTTTTTCCATGACAGGTACATGTACTTGCTAACACGAAGTTCTGCATTCAATCACAGGTCGTCGTGGAGTAGTTTTCGGTTTAACCCTTTCCCAAACGGCGAATTTTTTACTTGTCCAACTTGAATGGAGTTGCAGACGACAGAATTCATGATGATAAGCATAGGATTTGTGTGAAATGAAGTCCCAGAAAATATTGAGGCGAAAGGAGAAAATGCTGATCATCAGCATTTTCTTCTTTTGCCTCAATGTTTTCCCACGCCTTTTCTAATAGGGACGTCAAAACCAGGTCTTGTTTGCTAAAGGGTTAATCACTTTCAGAATCTTGAAAGCGTGTATTTGATTGATCAGAGAAAAATATCATTGAAGATGACCTGTAACTTAAGTTAACATCAGAATTTATTGGACGTGTCTAAATCATCTGCGAGGCATTGTGCCGAAGAGACTAAAGCATCCGTCGTAACGTCATCACGGGTTCTGACAATTTACATTCATGGCGGAGGACCGGCAGACTATTCCGGTGTGAAGTTGTACAAAAGATCGATGAAACGTTCCTCTGTCGTTTTTAGCTCCACTGGCCGTCAGGCCAGCGGGTTATTGTCATGGCGGTGTGTCCGTCTTGCGTCCGTGCGTCCGTAAACTTTTTCTGTAAAAATCTTCTCAAAAACTACCCGATGGATTCCAATCAAACTTCACAGGAATGATCCTTGGTTGACCCTCTGTCAGATTCATTCAAACAATTCTGATCGAAGAAGACAGTCTGGAGTTATCTCCCCGTGAATGTCAAAAATGGCCGTTTTGACATTGTTTTCACTCTATAAACTACAAATATTGACCAATCAAGGCAAAACTTTTACATTATAGGCCTAAAAATCTAGCCTAGGTATGATTTCCAGCCTGATTTGAATTTCACGTCATGAGTTATGAGCCCTTGAAATTGACACAATTGCCATTTTCGGCTTAATTTTCACTAACTACCATTAAGAATAAACCAATTAATACAAAACTTTAACAGAATGTTACTGACTCCAGAGTTGTGTGCCCTTGAATTTTACAAAATTGCTTTTTGTGTCCCCGTATCGAGAGATCGAGGGCATATTGTTTTACTCGTGTCCGTCTCTGTCTGCCTGTCCATATGTCCGAAAACTTAACATTTGCCCCTTCTCCTAAAGTATTTGACTTACAAAGCTCAAATTTGGTATGTAACTCCCTTTCAATGATATCTGTCTTTCCCATGCAATTTGACTATCCTCAATGTCATCTGTCAACCCTTATCAACCCTTTACACTAAAACTTAACATTGTAGAAAAATATCGAGGGCATTTGTGTTTCACAAACCCATCTTCTTCGACATTGTTTTCGTCGACATTGACTAAACCCCCCCCCCTCCCAAAAGTTGACTAACAAGAGCTTCGCAGAGCGGCGCATATACGCCCGAGAGGGGCTTGTCAGTAAAAATTGGCCATTTTTTCAATTCAAGGGCAGATAATTCAAACATGAAAAGTTATCAAAATTTTGTTTGCACAACAAGACACCATAGAGATTCATTGTGGCTAGTTTGATTAAATTCTGGTTGAAACTGTAGAAGTAGCACACAGGAGAAAATGGGCATTTTTGAGAAAATGTGCATTTTTCCTTAAATTCAAGGGCAGATAATTCAAGAACGAAAACAGTTATCTAAAATCTGTAAGCGGTGTGCACAACTAGACACCATGGAGATTCATTGTGGCAAGTTTGATCAAATTCTGATCAAAACTGTAGGAGGAGTTGCGCACACAAGAAAATGGACATTTTTTTTAATTCAAGGGCAGATAATTCAAGAACGAAAAGAGTTATCTGAATTCCGTAAGCGCGGTGCACAACTAGACACCATGGAGATTTATTGTGGCAAGTTTGATCAAATTCCGATCAAAACTGTAGGAGGAGTTGCGCACACAAGAAATTGCTAACGGACGGACGGACAGACAGACGGACGAGCGGGGCCATAACATAATACGACCCTTCGGGCGTATAAAAAGCTAAATTACACTTATTTGACATTGAAAATTAAGGGGTGACATTGAAAATTAAGGGGAAATCATATTTAACCCCTCTCCAACCTTAGACACCGGCCTGGACGAGGACTTGACACCCCCCCCCCCCCCCCCCCCCCAATTACTTACTATGGGTTTGCCCTCTTTTCCTTTTTTTGAAAACAAACTTTAATTGTGTTTTTGAGTTGGTTTTCAATAAGTCGACATTCGATCAACACCAAAAAGTTAGACGGTATCTCACTGAATCTGGAATTTAAAGAGTTTTGAAGGACAGTTGCTCTTGTATTGTTCACCCAAATCAACCCGCGACAACTTAATTTTTGTGCGCTAAGTCCGTTAGTTGAGCGTCTTAACAAAACATTGTCGAAGTAGGGTCATTACATATATATACATTACATAGATGTCCCGGGTTAATTTTGCTGAACAATACATAAATTATTTTTAATGGACTAAAGATTTTAAAAATAATGAATACATTGCGCGAAATAATCAAAGGAACACATATAAACTCAATAGCTGATTATGGTATCTTTCTAAAAATGTAAGGAACATTGTTACAGCCCACATTACTTATTGGCTTACCAAGTTTCGAATGTAGCCTACTATCATTTTGAAAATAATAAAACCGGAATCATTGACGAAAATTACGACTGATCCCAATAGATGGCTACGTGGCATTATTTTTGTTTGGTGCAGTAGGGGTATTTATGCCGGGCAAGGCGAAAAAGCCGATTTACATTCTGCATAAACCTAGCATTGGTAAATAGGTCATATTTCGACAAAGGAGACGATAATTCATGTTTATAATAGAAGTTCATTTAAATTCGCAATTCGAGCAATAAAAAATAGAATTCGCGCTCCTTATATTATTTGCGCAGTGTCTATTTGAAAATTAACAACAACCCGATATGTTTAAATCAAATCCGCTACGAAGAAAGTATACTGACGGGCAACAGAAACGTCCTTTTCCTTTTGGTGTCCGATTTCTCAATATAACTGATTTAAAGATTCACAAAACTTATTTCAATCTGTAAACTTGAATACCCTGTCGGTGAAAAATGATCGGAAAGATTTTATCAAATCATTGCAGTTAAGACAAATGCCAACATTTAAAAGGACTGTTCACTGAAATTTCGTTTGAAAAGTCGGTTCAAAAGCTCATGTGAGCTTATGTAATTGTTATTCTGTCTTGCCGACTTTAAATAAAATTTACTTACTTACTTACTTAAAATCAGTAGCGTATGTTTCCAACTTTATTTGCCACAACATCAGTTGACGTAAAACGACTTGTTTGGCAAAGCTGTTACTCGCTGGCTTCTAAACGAAATTTCGATTCCAACGGCACAAGCATGAAACGCTCATGACATTAACGCGAAAAAATGTTTTGTATTACAGCCGTTATGTGAGGTCTGCCTGAACACGGCCGATTGGAAATTTTCCCGTAACTCTAAAATGTCGATCAAGACCTCTTATCATCAAATGCGAGGCGTCAAAACATCTGGCGTTTTTTTCTTGTTTTTTTTAGTTCCCTGCATTTGAAAAGGGCCAAAAAAGTGCACGTCCCACATTACTTTGCGAAACGGCAGAACTTTACGATAAAACTGCTTAATTTGCGACCACAGTTACCGACTACTTATCATAATTAACATCCATTTCAGCGTCATAAAACCCAAAAGGCATATGGCGTCATTAATGTGAGAGTCAATCCTGTTTTTACAAGAGGTCTACTAGCCTGAGTCCAGTCGTCAATATGGAAACACTCCACAACGGGGAATGGTATACAAACATAATATAGTTGCGTCAAAAATGGATTCACTCCTTTTGTTGTGTTGTGTCTGAGTCTGTAGAATACACAGATGCATGAAATATGATTCTGCATACTGGCAGACCATCTGTGTAATTTTAGGATGTGTTTAACGAATTTCTGAGGAGTTAGGTTCTTGCGCGGTCGTGACCTTTCATGGGGGTGTGTCACATGCAGATCCCGTAAGAGATGGCAAATTGCGAGGGTGGCTGTGTTCACGGGAGCGTGATTGAAGCTGATGGTGCTAAATTGGTTCCACTTTCTTGGTAGTAAAGTAAAGACCAAGGAATGATCTATCAGACAGACTAAGTAATTGGTGCCTCAGAGACTTCTAATGGGGGGGTTTACACGGTGTGCTTTTTCACATGTGTTTTTTCACATGTGCTAAAACATACCGTGTAAACCCCAGATAAACCCCAGATAATGGGCCTTATGCTAGCATATGTGAAAAAGCATACGGTTTAGAGCATGTCCTATTTCATATGAAAAAGCACATGGAAATTGACCAATCAGATCTCTGATTCCGGAGATATGACCCGGTAGAATAAATAAATACTGCTCGGCCACTCATTAATCACTATGAACCCACTGATTCTCTACAGGTAACTGTTAACCCATTACAAGACAACAAAATTTTAGACTTATCTAAAATGAAAGAGGATGAATGAAATTACCATTTTTTGTCTTTTGATTTTGAATACATTGTGGGAAAGGAAGAAATTGCTTGTCTAAGCAATTTCTTCATTTTTGCACTATGTTTTCTAATGCATTTATCTTTTTGGGAGTCAAAAAGAATCAATGTGTGGGAATGGGTTAACAAGAATGTTTTTATCGTATTATATATATATTTTTTTTTTGGTTAACCGATTCCCAAACGACAGAATTTTGAATCTGGTCTAATCTTAAAGTTATTGCATTGGACAAAAAAGATCTTAATTGAGGTAGAATTTGTTTCAATATAGCATAGAAAACATTGAAGCAAAATGAGAAAATGTCAGCATTTTCTTCTTTGGCCTTAAAGTCTTACAAAACCTATTGAATTAGGGATGTAAAAACATGTCTTGATTGGGAAATGGTAATCATCATTTTATACTAAAAGGAGACTCCAAATGTCATTAACATTTTTCATTTCAGTTTTATCAAAAAAAAAAAAAAAAAAAAAAAATAAAATAAAAAATAGAGAATTATGCAAAAACGTTTGTCATGCTAAGCCAGTGAACTTAAACCCATTATCAGACAATAACTCGTTTTGACTCCCTACAAAATAATGGCTTTGGAAAACATTGCGGAAAATTAAGAAATTGTTTGTGGCAAGCAATGTTTTCATTTCCCACAATGGTTTCTTTCTTTCTTTTTTTTCTTAAGTATTGGCGATAAGCTACAGCAAAATGGATAAAACACAAGGGATATAATATTTCACAATCCTCCATCCTCGGAATGCAATGTACGGCTGGCCAGTAAACAGCTTGACCTAGGTCAGCTAAGTTCACCAAAAGCACATGTGCTAAAACATACCGTGTGAACGCAAAAAACACATGTGCTAAAAACATATGTGAAAAAGCACATGTGCTAAAACACATCGTGTAAACCGCCCTTAAGAGGAGCTAGAAACAGCCGGAATTAGCCCATTTTACTATATTCAATAGGTCCGTTTAGTTGAATAGTCACACCATATACAATTTGGTAAATAAGACAACACACAAAAGACCCGTTACAGTTGCGACACATGTTTTTGACCGTATTCTACTAGCATTTAGACCGGAGAAAGTTAATTTGCTTAAATTGTGTTCATCATTTTTAGCATTTTTTAAAGGTAGTCCACCCGTAACGAGATTCACGAGACGTCGGAATTATGCGAACGACGTAATGACGAAAACGTAAAGAATGTAAACGACGTCGCGTCAAATGAATATCGTTACAGGACAGGTGGACTCACTACCTAAAATACATAATTAGTTTGGCGTAAATTTCCCAGTCTAAAAGTTGAAATTCCAGTCTACATTTTTGACAACCGGTGTTATACCCCTCGTGTGAATGGTCCTATGCCAGTCGAAAAGTTTAACTATGCTAAACGTAAAATCATTTGTCTTACGGCGATGTATACTTTGTCAGAGACTGTTGTATAATTTTCATAAACCACATATATCTCCCCGTCGAAACGGAAGTAGCCAAAGCAAGGTCAGTTTCTCAAAAACACAAAAAAGTTGCCGTTCTAGGTCAATTTTTCCTCGTTAAAATGGTCCCATTGCTACTGTCAAAAGATACTAGCCTACTACACCATTTGATTATGAAGAAACAACTGAACCCCGTATAAACGACGTGTTTTCCATATTATTCTAAGCTATTAAGACATAGATCTACTGCATATTTAGTCAGCATTCAGCGTTTTTTCTCATACTTTTGGGAATGGGTCCGGTACCAGGCAAATTGGGAAAAAATGTGTTGTTTTGTCAAAAATTGGGAAAATATTTTCAACACAGACTGCAACAAAACTTGAGTCCTGTGCATAGTTAACTATATGAAATCAATGGAAGGGACTTCCAGTTTGCATCTGGATATTTTTTCTCAACATTTGAATGGGATTGATAGTAATTTCATTAAAAAAGAAGGAATCACTTTGGTATTGGGAATTTTCTTGTCAGATTTTGGGAAAAAATAACCTATTTGGCATTGGGAACGGGTCCTTTTTACGGACACGTCCAAAGAAGGAGAAAAAACGCTGGCATTTCTAATTGTTGAATTAGATTATAATCTAATGCTAAGTGCCAAGTTCTTACCAGAACACCCCCCCCCCCAATCCTCTTCAGCTAAATGTGTGTGGGGGTGGGTAACATCTGTATTTAAACTATTTATACATCCAGAACCCAATACTGTTTTAAGAGACTGTATTGTACAGCATGCCCGTAATTAACATAGAAATACACTAATTCACATACAGATTTATAGGCCAGATGTGCAAGAACGCATAGAATAATGGATAAACGTAGAAAGATAATGACCATTATATGAATGTTTTGAATGAAACTTAAAAGAGTATTTTTTTTAAAAATTGTTTGCATGCCTGATAATAGATTATCAAATAATCAAGTAGTGAATCCCATAATTAAGTGGTCCTAGTCATTGACTTTATCCATTGAAGAAGCTGTGTGGCTTATCAATCAACAAGTAATTCTGGGTCATAAACATTGACGGCCATGAAAGTCTAAATTTTATTATGTCTGTGTATAATAAAAAGAATTCTAAAGGTTCTTCAGTGATTCAAAGTTGCATCTCTCCTGTTATTTATATGATATTTAATGTTTTAACTGCTTTCAGCTCTTGAAGGAACTGAAAACTACTCAGTTTTAAATGTAAAGAAACTAATTTCTTCAATTTCATAATAACTTATGTTACGATCCAAGGGTAACAAGAACTAAGAAACCAGCAACAAACTTTACAAAGAACAATATAATATTAACAATAATTACCTTTTTTTTAAAGAAGATAAAAGATGCACTACCTATAGGATAATGATTTATATCGTACTGTATGCACATGTTCATGCTGGTTTCTAATACATTTCAGATTCACGATCATTGTGATCTTATGAGGAATTAAAACAGACTCATCATTTTGAAACAAATAGACTTCAGTCTTATTTATGATCGTGAATCGGTGTCCGGATCAGTGTACAAGGCATGACATTCCTTCAGTATTTTTTCGTTTACAGACTGGGTGGACGAATCCGCAGCGTTAGCAGAAGTTTTCTGTCTGACTTTTCCCGACATCGTCTCTTCCTTAGTTCTGTCCAAAATGGACTCCCCCGCAAGTGTGGATTGACAACCAGTGTCTGCCATGGCAGGGAAAGTTACAGGACTACGGACTTTGGGGAAATTAGGGGAATGACCAAGGGCCAAGGAGTCTACCGGGTCGACTGTAACTGATACATCAAGGAAGGGTTGCGGATCAGACCTGCGTCGTTCCCAAGCATTACACAGCTCATTGTAAATATGATGGTCTATCGTAATTGAGCCGATGTGTAGGGGTTTGGTTTCGGGACTATCTAAGGAGTGATAAGGGTCAGGGTTAACACCAGCAGATTGATTCCCATCAAGGTCATGCTTAACAATACAACTATCTGTATCAGGGCTTAATTGTTCTTGATCATTTATTCTACTAGAACCATAGTTATAGTCAGTTTTCACTACACGGTATTCACACTTATCACATTCTACCCTAGAACAATTGTTTGTGTGTTCCTCACAGTCTCCATAAGCATAGCCTGTGTCATATTGTGAAAGAGTATCTGTTTGAGTAGGCTTCGAATGGTCAACTGATATGGGGCAGAATGTTTGGAATACTGCCGATGAATCCTCTGGTAGTAACAGGGTGCTGGACATCTCACTCAAAGAAGAGGTACTATAGTGTTGTTGTGCCGCCGACGTGTTGGGGTGCTGTTGTCCGAGATTTATTTGGGTTTGCCGCTGGCTGCGGCATACAGCTTCGAAGTGGCGACGTTTACCGCATTTAGAACACACATGATTGTATGCCGGGCACACTTGCTTTCGAACATTGCGCTGACTTGAGTGTCCCTGAGATCCACAGTAGTCGCACTGCTGCTTGGCGGAAGGGACATTGGACGATCCAGAATCAATGTCTCTAGGCGGCTTAGGCCGCTGGTTTCGGTCCTGTCTCTGCTGTTTCTTGTATGAACTATTGGCAGCGGCTGTAGCACCACTCTGATTGATGGACAGTTGCCTTACAGATCGGCGGCCAGCTTCTTTAGCTTCAATAATCTTGATGGCACTCTCTAGATCAATGTCCTGGTTTTCCTGGCTAAAAATGTCTTCCCTGATATCAGGGTCAGCAAGTCCACAAACCAGAACATCTCTTATCTCTATAGCACTATAATCGACACTCCGATCGCAATTTGCACACTCTGTTTGAAACTTGCAGATTGTGGCCTGACCTCGCAGTCGAGCAGCGAAGTTTCGCACTGGTTCGTCGCGGTCCTGCAGCATATTATGAAAGTCATGTCTCGCAACCATGATGTTCTCTTTCTTCACTGCCAAGTCCTGTATGTAGTCAATTACGTTTTGTTCAGTCTTGGACGAAAGAGAACCGTAACTGCGGGCGAGGTCTTTGCGTAAGTTTTCGTCACAACATTCGAGGAGCTGGTAAATTATGTCCTTTCCGGATAACAGAGTAGCTGTTTTATAATCAGTCCACCGCTGCAGGAAATAGTTGAAGTCCTCGGATGTAACACCGGATGTGACGCCTGGCCGTCGAACCTTTTCTGCTTTGGCTGCTGGACCGCGACGATGGGGGAGATATCGCTATTGTGTTGCCCCTCAAGGCTATATTGCCTCAGGTGATTGCTACACCAGGCGGTATGACGAAATACTGACTGACATCCCACGGAAGAACAAGTGTGTTGATGATGCTATCCTGTGGGACGACAGTATAGAGCAGGCCTTCTTCCATACCATGGACTTCCTCGATGTCTGTGGCAAGAATGGAGTCATTCTTAACACCCCACCAAAATTTGGTTTTGCTCTTAAAACGGCTCAATTCGCAGGCTTCGAGTTATCCCCCACATCTGTCTGCCCATGCCCAAAATCTATTGAAGCAATTCAATACTTTCCCACTCCCCGTAACATCACTGATATCCGCAGTTGGTTTGGGCTGGTAAATCAAGTGTCCTATGCATTTGCAATGGCACCACATATGGCCCCTTTCAGGTCCCTCTTAAAGCCTGGTGCTCGTTTTGTTTGGACTGAGGAATTGCAACAGGCTTTTCAGCAGTCTAAAGCTGTCATTATCCATGAAATACAGAAGGGGGGTTGAGATTTATGACAAAGATCTCCCTACTTGCCTTGTTACAGATTGGTCCCGCGAAGGCATTGGTTTTTGGCTTCTTCAGAAACAATGCCCTTGTACTTCTGCTCGTCCACTCTGCTGTAAATCGGGATGGAAGGTTACATTGGTTGGAAGCCGATTTACTTCTAGTGCAGAATCTAGGTATTCACCTGTCGAGGGAGAGGCGCTTGCTATTGTGGATGCCCTTGATAAAGCACGTCACTACGTTCTAGGCTGTCCCGACCTCACCATAGTTACCGACCATAATCCTCTGGTGAAGCTCTTTGGGGACAGGTCATTGGCAGACATTCCCAACCCGAGGTTACTCCGCCTGAAAGAACGGTCACTCCGGTATAGGTTCAAGATGAAGTACATACCAGGAGTCCGTAACCGAGCCGCAGATGCCCTATCCCGTCACCCTGTTGGAGACCCCACCACAGATAAGTCGCCTCTGGATGAGCCATCTGTACACATGTCCTCTTTGTCATCGATCAGGACTCTTGGTCCTTGTGCTGTCCAGACATGCGTATCATCTCAACAGGACTCTAGCCTCATCCAGTCAGTCACTTGGCGTGATGTACAGCTTGCTACAAACAATGACGAATCCATGCTCCAACTCCGCCTTCTTATAGAGGAAGGTGCCCCTGATCAACGTGAGGACTGGCCAGAGAACACAAAACAATTTTTCAGATTCAGAGGCGACCTCTCCAGCTTTGATGATGTCATTCTCTATCGTGACAGGGTAGTGATACCGCTCTCCCTCCGTGACAAAGTTCTACAATCGCTCCACTCAGCTCACCAGGGCATATCCCAAATGACCTCTCGAGCTGAGAGCTCATTCTTTTGGCCTGGCATGTCCCCAGCCATCGCTGACCTCCGTGCACACTGCAATGAGTGCAACAGGATGGCCCCATCACAACCACATGCACCACCTACCCCACCCATGCTGCCTGTTTATCCCTTTCAGTGCATAGCTGCCGACTACTTCTCGTTCAAAGGCAAAAATTATGTCGTTGCGGTGGACAGATACAGCAATTGGCCTATCGTAGAACTGGCAACTGACGGTGCTACTGGCCTGATTTCTTGCCTTCGTCGCATCTTTGTGACATATGGAATCAGTGAAGAATTGTCGTCTGATGGGGGACCTCAATTCACTGCCTCTGCCACCCAACAATTCCTAAGAAATTGGGGTGTAACACATCGCTTATCGTCAGTAGCCTTCCCTCACAGTAACACACGTGCCGAGCTTGCAGTGAAGACAGATTGTGCCGGCCTCACCCCAGCCTAATGAGTCAGACCCCCAGGATATTCCCCTTGCCCATAACCCCTCAACACCAGCTCCCAAGGAGTTGGCAGGTCGAAAATCATCCCTTCCAATTAACAATGGTTGCACGCCCCAGAAAAAGCAAGACTTTGCTCCATCCGAAACTCCAAGGAGTACTCCAACAATAACTGGGAAACCCAATAAGGTGCCTCGTATGCTTAGCAGGCTTCAATCCTACAACAACCCTGGGCTCTTGGAATGAATAATTCAAGGATGAGGTATTGGTCAACTCAAGTTTATTGGTTCTTATTAGAGTCTGACTTAGGTAAAGTCATCTGTGATTCTAAATCATTAAGTTGTCAGTCCTTTAAACAGTGTATCTTGTAATATGGTAAAAGGACTTGGGGGCGTATAGGATAATGACTTATATCGTACTGTATGCACATGTTCATGCTGGTTTCTAATACATTTCAGATTCACGATCATTGTGATCTTATGAGGAATTAAAACAGACTCATCATTTTGAAACAAATAGACTTCAGTCTTATTTACTACCTTAATTATATGTAAATTCCAGAGTTTTAAAAGAAGATAAAAGATGCAATACCTTAATTGTATGTAAATTCCAGAGTCCTAAATTTTAATCCAGTTTAATCCACAATGAATAGTTGCACCACTTGAAGTATGAAACACACTTATAGTAATTTAATAATCCCCTTTTAGTCTGACAATTTTGTATGAATTAGTAAGAACTACTAACCAAATAAAAAATAATGAACAACTTGAGTGATTTGCTCATCTATATATATGCTACTAGGGAATATTCCAGAAGGTTTGAGAAAACAACTTATATAAAAATGTGTTGACTTTTTCTAGACTATTCCCTTTATATAATATAGAATATCCCAGAATATTAAGAATGTTCTAAAGTTTCCGATACATCATTCTAGAAGTTTCTACAATTAAAATGGTAAATAAATAATGTGTTGTCCAAATATCTTACTCTAACAATAAACATTCTAAAGCTTCTATCAGTTTCTAGAATGTTCTTAAATGATATCAGTAAACAGTAAACATTTTGTTTTTGTTTACTTAGACAATTGTTGAGAAAAACACCCAGTTCTAAAAATATACTAGAGGAAATTCCAAAATCAAGAAGACAAATATTTAGGCTATAGGGGCATACATAACACTTACAAGACTCGGAGGGGCTAACAATTGCGACTAGAATAGTTGTTATTAGCAAGTTATGTAGCAGGTGCATTTAGAGTACTTTTTGAATAGTTATCACATTATTGAACCCTGGTTTAGATACTTTTTTACAGCAAAAAAGTTGTAAACCTTTGGGTACTTACTTAATAAAAAGTTAATATATATATAATTTTTAAGATTTATATGGTGTACCCTTATCTTTGAAAGTAAAGAGTTCACCGTACCCCCAGATTTTTGTTTGTACCCCCAATTTGAAGGTCAGAGGGTGCATGTACCCCCAAAATGAATACCCAGTAGGCATGCTGCTGTATTTTCATTTTGAAAATCAAGCAAATATTCAATTTTCTATACCCTTTTTTTCAGGTCTCAAAATTTGCAAAACCACAAGTAGAGCGCATTTTTTCTGGTATTCAGCCTACAGGTGTTCCACATTTAGGGAATTACGTTGGTGCGATCAAAAACTGGGTGGAGCTACAGAATCAGTATGACAGTGTACTCATCAGTATTGTAGATCTACACTCCATCTCTATACCCAGAGATCCAAACTTACTCAGGTTAGTCAACCCTTTCCCAAACAGCATTGTGGACTTACCCAAGGAAAGCTGCTTCAGATCATAAAATGGACACTTTTGAAAATAGAAGTTGTTTATGATATATCTTAAAGAACATATTGAGGCAAATAAAGAAGTAATGGCTTTAGCAATCATTAAACCTTCTGAATTATTTACCAAAGAGATCAAATCATATTCAAGGATGGATCAAGGATTATTTTCCAGGGTGGGGTGGGGGTAGGGGGGGGGGGGTTGTTCCATGCCCAAAAGATGGCTTTAGATGTGTTAGATATGTAATGTTATACCAATGTTATTTAGTCAAAATTTATTTTTTTCTACCAATTCTTGAACCAGGGTGTCCCTACCCCTGACCCCCCCACCTCTAGATCCACCCTTGATATTATTGTACATTAAACTATAATGTGATGGGATATGAAAAAGGGACCAGGGTTTTCCATGATGCACAAATCATGCGTCATTGTTGCAATTTCAAAACAAATGACCCCTTAGAAATTTACCTGAGGGTCATTAATGATGCAAGTTTTAAAATCCAGATTTTCGTAGGATACTTGATTCCTTAGGCATTTGACCCACAAAATAGTAGAAGTGACCCCTACTTTTGAAGGCAAGGGGGTCATAATGACCCCCAAATTCTCATGCTCAGGGAAAACCCTGAGGGACCATCAACCTTTGAAGCAGACATGGATCCGGATTAGTCCTATCTGGTAGTCTAGACACTTTGAATTTGACATTTTGAATGTTTATGAGTGGCTAAAAACTTCAGATTTAAATCAAAGTCACAGAGACTGAGAGTCTAAATATTTGGAATAGGATCCGAATCAGCCTGCATACAGTCATGATTAAACAGCAGAATTGATCTTTGTCTGCAGATAGGTGTTAAAGTCAATTGTCTTTAAAGAGAACAATTTCTGTATTTTGCCTAACATTGTGAATCTTCTATTTCCACTTTTGCAGACAAAATATACTAGAGATGGCAGCATGTTTGATTGCATGTGGAATAGATCCTAAACATACAATTCTGTTTCAACAATCAATGGTAATAAAATATTTTGAATATGATTATCGAAACTATTGTCTCTGAGTGAGCCAGTGTATTTCTTTGTTCTTCCTTGTGTCTATTACCTTTTCTTTAATGTTTTTCGGTGGATTATCGGGAAATAACGGTAGATTATCATTTTGATAAACTCACCGCCTATCCAGTGAAATTATCAAGAACTTGTGCCCCGCTTTCGTTCATTTCACCCTATCTGACGTTATGTAAGCCGGGCCAAATAAGTGACGTCATCATAAGCGTTGCATAGCAGTCACGTGCAAAATGATGCGCTTTAAGAAAATCAGTCATATTTTTTTTGCATTTTGTCTAATTTTAGCATTAAAGAAATAGAATAATCGTTTGTTTTTCGTGTAAGATCGATTTATATTTCATTTCGTGAACAACGAAAGCTACATTTTCACTCGTGGCTTCGCCACTCGTGAAAATAAAGCTTTTGTTGTTCACTCAATGAAATATAAATCGATCTTACAGTGAAACAAACGATTATCCTCTATATATTCTTCCAGTCTAAAATGACCCAAAACCAGACTGTTCTACTGTGAAAGGTGCTACAGACAACAATATACTGGGACAAAATGAGGAAATGCTGTTTTATCAAATTATTTTCCCAAGCATTTTCTAGTAGGCCTATGTATATCAAAAGGTGTCATTTTGAAAAAAACAAACCAAAAAAACAAAAACACAATATCAACAAAATATCCACTGTGCACAAAAATGTATTTCATTGATTGAAAACTTTGTGTTGTAGGTACTTGGGCACACCTATCTATCCTGGATTTTAGGCTGTCTGTGTACCTTGCCTCGCCTTAATCTACCACAGTGGAAGGTGAGTCTTGAAGCAGCCCTCATTCACAAACGACAATATTTTAGGGCGGTCCCATTTAAAAGCTGCTGCAGGTGACAAAATTAATGTTAAAAAGGAAGGGATTTGTGTACAATATTGGAAAGAAAATATTGAGACAAAAGGAGAAACTGCTGGTTATCAGCAGTTTCTTCTTTTGTCTCAATGTTTTCTCAAGTCTATTCTATCAGGGACTTCAAAACCAGGTTTTGTTTGGGAAAGGGTTAAAGGTGTTGCAGATGACAGAATTTTAATTTTGCTAAAACAGTGAAATACTCTATGAATGGATACAAAATATTGAGAATTTCCTTCCTTTTCTTCAATATTTTCCAGAGTGTTAATACTAAGGTGTTTCAAAAGGGGTTGGTGTTTGGGAAAGGTCACTGGAAATATTGGTTTTAGCCTCCAAGCATCATTTTAACCCTTTCGCAAACAACAAAATTTTAGGGTGATCCGATTTGAAAGCTGCTACAAGACAACAAAAAGGATGATAATAAAGACATGATTTGTGTAAAATATGGCATAGAAAATATTGAGACAAAAGGAGAAACTGCTGGTTATCAGCAGTTTCTTCTTTTGCGTCAGTGTTTCCCAATCATATTCTATTTGAGACGTCAAAACCAGAGGCTCGTTCTCTAGGGCGAGATTTTTTAAGATTTCTTAAGATGTTTTTAATACAGCGTTTTTGAGACCAAGATTGAAAGTGAGGTGTTCCAAATGTTCCATACTTCATACAAATGACGTCATCATGACGTAATTTGTATGGAGTATTGAGCATTCGGAACTTATAAATCATGGAGCATTGGGAACAATTCGGCCAATTCTATCCTACAGAGATTCTACGGAATTTACCGAATGGTTCCGAAAGAAGTATAGAGCAATGGCGGCTTCCAATATGATCGTCTTAAAAATCTTGCTCACAAGAACGCTTTATCTTTAAACATCTGAAGAAACCTCTAGATATCTTAAGAAATCTCGCTCTAAAGAATGCGCCTCAGGTCTTGTTTGGGATAGGTTAAGTCTAAATTAACATGAGCCAGTCTGCCTAAATCTGGAAAAAAGTCATTTGTGGTATTAAAAACACTGTGTTTCCAGATCAGCCTGAATCTAAGGGTATTCTAAAGAAGCCACTACAGAACAGCATGGGTCTTGATTAGACTGTATACATACATGCAGATCGGGATCCATGATATTTTAAAATGCCATTGGAGACATCCATTTCCAAATAGTGGCTGAAATGATATTTTTCTTCAGTTGAAAGAATTGTATGGATCATTAAGTGGAACAATACATTTGAATTTTTTCTGAATGTTTTTTTTTCGTAGATAATTACGACTTAATTAATGATTATATAGGTCCAACTTATTTGTTTGTCGATGTTTAAAGAATTACCTATTTGACCATATTTAAGGTACCTCTATGTTGTTCCTCTTTACATTGCAGGAGAAATCCCAGAAGATAAAAGACCCAGGACTTGGACTCTACACATATCCAGTGTTACAGGCTGCTGATATCCTACTATACAAGTAAGATATTGTACAGATTAACTCTAAATGGCAAAATGACATACAAAGCTCAAACTTGGTATGCAATTTCCTTTCAATGATATCTATCTGTTCCATGCAATTAGACCTTCCTCAAGGTCATCCGTTAACCCTTATCAACTCTTTACTCTACAAAAACATAACATTTTACAAAAATGGCATTTGTGTTTCACCAACACAACTTGTTTCTATCAGGAATGTCAAAACTTGGTCTTTTTTTGAAATGGTTAACAGATAAAAGGGGGGAAAGGATACTCTATCTTTAGTACTGCAATTCAAAGCCTATGTTGTATATTTTCTTTGGAATAGTCTTTGTAAAACACAAAAAGAACAAGATGTGTTTGTGAAACACAAATGGCCCCGATATGGCCATTTTTTAAAAATGGTAAGTTTTTCGTAGAGTAAAGGGTTGGTAAGGGTTAATGAGGAAGGTCAAATTGCATGGAATAGATAGATGTCATTGAAAGGAAGGTGCATACCAAATTTGAGCTTTGTATGTCAAATACTTTAGGAGAAAAGGCAAATGTTAAGTTTTTGGACAGACAGACAGATGGACAGACAGACAGACGGACACGAGTAAAACAAGATGCCCCCGATCTCTCGATACGGGGGCAAAGCAATCTTTGTGGAAAATCTTGAGGGGAGAAAAATCCATAAAACTTGAATTACTTGTCACTTGAAAATACTTTGTCTTTGGACAAACTTTGCCATTTTGATAAAGACAAAGAGCTGAAATTCTGTCATGGTTACAATCAAACAAAAACCCAAAGCCTGTCAATAGGTGTTAATTTTCACCATTGTTAGGCAGCAATATGTCATTTTTGACTTGCAGGAATCCAACACCTAAGGAAAACATTCAACTACCGTATATGTATCCAATGGTAGGTTGACATAAATTGTTATCAACATCATCTCTCATTCTCTATCCTTTTGTACAGATGTATGTCCATCCATCTTTATTTCCACATAATATGACCACACCTCGTACATTTGTGGGCGGTTTTGGATGAAATTTTCACAGGATGTTGTTAGTAGCCTGAAATTGCTGTTATAATTGGAGGATTTGTCATTTTACAATTAGCCCATTCTCAGACAACAAAATTCTAAGACGGTCCAATTGAAAAGCTGTTGCAGAGAACAAAACGGATGTTGATCATATAAAATAAAGATTTGTGTTGAAAGTAGTTCAGAAAATATTTAATCAAAAGAAGAAAATGCTGATTATCAGCATTTTCTTCTTTTGCCTTAATACTATCTGAAGACTTTTCTGATAGGGACATCAAAACCAGGTTTTTGTTTGGAAAAAGGGTTAAATAGAGTTTTGTGTAAGAAAAAACAAGTGGTATATATTGTGACTATTACTCTTGTTACTTGTAGGTCCACGGTAGTTCCTGTAGGAGAGGACCAAGTTATACATTTAGAACTGACCAGAGATCTAGCTAGAGCGTTCAACAGAAACTTTGGTCCTTTGTTTCCTGACTGTAAACCTCTGATCGGTAAGAACTCTTTTTTATGTCCCTTCTTTGCTGCACAAAATAAGTCCTTTCCCGAAAAGGACCTGGTATTGACTCTCATGGAGTAGTTATAAGAACATGTATAAATACACATAACTTGGGAAACCATTGTAATTATTTTCAATGCTCTAAGATACACACTTCCTACTTTTGACATCACTTATTTTGAATTCTGCAATTCCTCTCAAATTGAAGGAGGCTAAAATTTCAACATTTAGTATAAAGTTCAACATTTCAAGATGAAACACATAAGATCTATAACGGATAGAGCATTGATACTGCATGAACGGATACCTCATGCCAAGACCATGACCTTTTGATTTGGGATACTGTTCAAAAACTTAAAGCTGACCTATATATTATGCAGTGCAAGAGATAGATCCTTGATATTTCACACATGGATACCTCTTACTTGCCATGGACACCTTTCATTTAGGACCATTACATTTGACCTTGTGATCTTCACCTTTGAGTTTGACCTACTTGTAAACGAATTAGTTAAAAAAATCTAGCTTTTCTTGTGCTCATGATTATTTACCCATGATAATCTCTTACTAAGACCTTTCATTTTAAACCATGACATTTGACCTTTGAATTTTGGCTTTTGTGACAGGCTGCTGCATATGCAAATTATGTTTTTGGCAGAAATCTCTTGTTTCTTTTTTGACATATTCTATACAATGCCATTATGACAATTTAATTTCTGTTTAAAGAGATATTTATTTTGTTGTCTCAACCCGTTTAATTTGAATAATTCAATTTTGGGGTAAATGGTTATTTTGTCATGAATGGAATGCTGAGCTTCTGTTTCAGGTGACCAAACAAAATTGTGCAGCCTGAGAAACCCAACAGCGAAAATGAGCAAGTCAGAGGAGAACCCACTGGGTAGAATAGATCTAAACGACAGTCCAGAAATGATCGCGGGGAAAATCAAGAAATCAGTCACAGATTCAGAAAGAGTTCTCAGTTATGATAAACAAGAACGACCAGGGTTGGCCAATTTATTTGACATTCATGCATCATTGACTGGTGTTAGTCAGAAGGAGTTAGTGAGAACACATTCAGATTTAAACAAGGTGCAGTATAAAGCACTGCTAGCTGATGTAGTTAACGAACATGTTCAGCCTATCAGGACAGAGATGACAAAGTTACTGGACGATAAACATGAACTGTTAAACCTTCTACAAAACGGAAATGAACAAGCAAGTGTGATAGCCAGAGAGACAGTGAGCGAAGTACAGAAACTGGTTGGATTCAGATAACATAGAAGCAAGTCCAATTTTGGAATTTTTAAAAGATAATGTTGAAGAAAAGACCAAGATTATATTGATGTTTTGGCACTTTGATCTTTGTTGTTTATTCATTCAGTGCATAAATGAGCTAAGATCTAGAGAGGGCACACGGGAAAGAAGGAAACAGAGAAAACCAATTGTTTTGGAGTAATTCAGTTTAAAAAATTGTTCAAAACCTATTTTGTTTCATATATTTTATTTTCCATCCATTTGAATTACATGTACATAGAAAATTCGAAGTGATTCATTTGTGCAAAACTGATGAACTATATGGCAGTGGGTTAACCCTTTGCCAAACAGCACAGAAATAGGGGCACTCCAATTTGAAAGCTGATGCAGATGGGTGGTGTTGAGAATATTGTTTGTGTAAGAACTAGCCCACAAAATATTGAGATAAAAGGGGAAAATAATGATTATCAGCATTTTCTTTTTTGTCTCAATGTTTTCTAAAAAAATTTTCTTTTAGGAACTTCAAAAGGGGTCTTGTTTGGGAAAGGGTTAATGGAAGACTACATGTATAGGATATATAAATCATATTAGTGTTCTCCCCAGCCAAATACGCTTAAGTCTTCCAAGTAAATGACTGTAATGCCCCTGCACCTTGCACCTTCAAAGGTACCACACAGCTTAATTTATTCAAAATGGTCAACAAATACGATGATTTTGAGGAAATCTTGTCAATATTTGATAAATAATGAATTCGTATACGAGGGTTGTTCGGAAATTATTGAGACACTTCATTTATTTTCATTAAAAGAACTCGGATCAAGTTGATATAACAGATATGTTCGAAACAACATCTTTTTAAATTGTAGGTAGATAAAAAATATAATTTTATTACATTCTTTCGGTTAAATTCGCATATTTTATATGCATGGTATCCCGACCCGGAGCACCTCGTAATTATTTCTAATTCTATTTACATCGTACAACTTTAACTACTAAATTCACAATGAAAACGCGAGAATAAACATACTAAATTTACGTCGAGCGTAACGTCCATCTGTGACGTGATTCTATTAAAATTTCAAAACATTGGAGTCATTAATACACAGGTTATCGTATTTTTGCGGAAGTCGCTACCGTCGCAATATCGACGTCAAATTAACTGTGACCTAAAGGCGGAGCAGCGATCTTGCATAAAATTTTGCATGGAATTAGGAAAGACTCTCGTGGTAACAATGAAATTGATGGAAATGGCACAGAGTGGTAGCGGTGTGTCTCGAGCGCTGGTATATAGATGGCACAGACAATATTTGGACACGACATAAATTCCATACAACTAAAAATGAGCGGGCCGGCCGACAATCATCACGGAAAAGTTGACGTCTGACGTTGCTTACACACTTGGCGAAGGCGCTCGTTTGGCAGTGCGGGACAATGCTCGCACCTTTGACTTTAACTAGTAGCCACAGCGTATAAGACACTTGTTGAACATCTCAACATGGAACGTGTGTGTGCCCGTTGGGTACCCAGCCTACTATCAGAAAGTGTTGCGAGTTGCGGCATCGAAAATCTTCTTAAAGCGGTGGCAAGCAGGTGGTGAAAGTTTTCTCGACCGTATAATCGCATGCGATGAAACATGGTTGTATTTCTACGATCCAGAAACTAAACAATAATCAAGTGTCTATGCAGTGAATGGATCGGCTCCTCCGAAAAAGCCAGGGTCAGCAGGTCGACTGGACGCGCTTTTATGAACGTCAGTTATTTTGACGTCATGTGAATAACGTCGCGGTGCTCCGGTACCTTCCAGATCATCTTCGCAAGCCAAGGGTGACATCTACGACGTAACGTCGTTTCTGTATTCACCCTTGGCGTATTTAGTCCGATTTTCTTGGTCTCCTGGAAAGCGTTTTCATTGGTTCCAGCGAGGTCTCGCTGGAACCAATCAGATTGTCGACTGATACATTTGTTATGAGTAACCAAATCATGACAACAGGCGGGAAACAACATTGCATTTGCAACTCAAAAACGCGAAGATGGGCGATTTTTCCTAAGAATTTCACTGCAATAGACAGGAATTCCCTAACTATAATCGACGAATAATCATACTTTCGACAATTCGACCAAAAAAGCAGCTAACTTTTACATAATCCGCATGACGTATGACGCGAAAGACAACGCGCGTTAATGACGTCATCAATAATGGACGTAAACAACCAGCAGAACAACCGCTAGGCGGCGCTTCGCGATTTCAAGAAAATCGGACTAAATCCGCCAAGGGTGAATACAAACGTAGGTGGGTTCAACCTTGGCTAGCGAAGATGCTTCCAGATAGGAATGGTCTATTGACTCCAGTTTGCTTATTGTAATAGCAAATTTCGAAAAAAGTTACATATGTAGAGAAATATAAATTGTCTTTGTTTTGGTATATTTTTTAATCCCTTGCTTGTTATAATTTAAGTCCTATAAGCTTTGTCTCAATAATTTCCGAACAACCCTCGTAATTGTAAATGTGATGATTGTGTACAAAAACCGCATGGGAAAAGAAGAAATTGCTCTAAATTAGCAACTTCTTTTCCCAATATGCTTTTATTCACAAATATTTGCTTTAAACACAATATGAGTTTCAAGCTTTACTGAAACTGCATCTTCAATTTATTCTACAGAGAACCCTATGTATTACGTATCCACTTCCCAAACAATATCTGGTTTTGAATAAGAAAGTAAATATTAGGAAAATATTAAGAAAAAGAAGAATATGATGGCAACCAATGTTTCTCCTTTTCGCCAATTATTTCCATACAATAATTAATAGATTGTCCATTTCCTTTTGCATTTTCATAATATGTCGTCTTCGTTGACATAGATTATTTGTCGTTTATGACTTGGGTATATACATGTACATCCTCTAGCCCCCTTTCCTTATCAAAGCTGAACAAGCTAGGTCTTATGAAAGACCCTATAACAAATTTTCTTTAGTAAGATTGTTTGTGACAAGCGCCATATCCCCCTCTCCTCGAATGTTTCTGTGTGATAACAGATTTCATTATCAATTATCTTTTCTATAACACCTTTTAACTTTGGCCAATCTTTCAGTGTCAATAGGATTGTAACACAGAGTGTCTCAATAACCATGCACCTTTCTGTAATAAATATGCACTAACACAAAACCCCAGTAAAAGCCGTTGGCTATCTTCATGATTCACTGCGTTTCTTCGTCATCAAATAAGTGCTTGAAAACATCCAGTTCCCCAGTTTGACTCTTCGTCGCGACCACTGCGTCAGAAGAATCCACTGCACTGACGTCATCGCGCGTGTCTTCCTCACTTTTGATTGGTTTAAATAAATCTTCAAGTTTGACTTGTGGCGATCCGCTGTCATTTTGCTTTTTATTTGTGGATTTAAATGGATTATTCCCGGGGATAATTGTGATCTGATTTTCGCATTCAAATTTAGAATCAGATATAGCGTGAGTGTCCTTGTCTACACGCTGTTCCACGTGTAAAGGCAGTGAGTGTACGCTAGACGGTCCAGCAGCTTGGTTATCGTCTGCAGTATTTGTTGAGCTGATAGCTGTTTTCCCATCGGCGTTGAAAGAGTGAACAGGAGTCGGTCCCTGTATGGTTATCTCGGGACAAATTCCCTCTTTTGCTGAAACCTCTAAATGTTTGGTCGCTATTGGAAGGATTTCTTCGACGTCGACTGCTATGGGACTCTTTAGAGTTTCTCGTATAAGACTTACTTGTTCCGAGATGGTCTGGTCAAAATCGCTGGGTTTCTGTGCTGGCTCCGTGTCGCTCGTTGACCTGATACTGGAGGATCGGGACGCCTGCTGTTGTTGAGAGATGGAATCCGAACCACCAACTAGCGTAGCCTGAACGATCAGTGGTGGATCCATGGTATATGAAAACTGTTTGCTTGCTGACGATAAATAACTTTCGTGCGTTTCTCCACGAGAAGTTTGTGATTGATTTGACGTGATTGATGGTTGTAGGAATGAGCTGCTATCTGATTGGATGTTGATGGAATGAGGGAGTGGCTTACTTTGACAATGGAGGCTGGACTTGTCATACGCACTTCCTGTGTTTGATGAATGCTCTGACGTGGTTCTTAATCGCAGGGATCCACTTGGAGGTGGTAGTCGAGGGATCTGGAAATAAATGGAAATGAAAATAGTTTTACTCTGGAAAATAATTTTACTCTGGAAATGGTAACCGTTGATTATTTGGCTGTACTTTTTTTAATTTAAACATAACGTTTCAGAAAAGCATAATATATGGGCAAGAATTCACTAGTGGATTTTTTGTGTCAATCTGATGTTATGTTGGTATATTTTAATATTAAAGACAATTGCTTGAACAAATAATCATTCTACACAGAGGCCAGGGTGTTTTCTGTTATTTTTCGCAAAAACAAATACTTTAAATTACGCTAGAAAGTATTAATGACCTGAATTAAGGGTGAAAGTGCATGTAACATTGACGCAAACGTGTGACATTTTTAGTGTCAACATTTGTTTGAGCCCAAACAAACAGTTTTTAATGTTTTAACTTGTATCAAATACTGTCAAAAAAGATTACCAGACGTTTTTTTCTGAAATGAACCAAAACTGTTCGTGTAAATGTTTACTGCTTATTACACATAGCCACTTGTGTATGTAACGCTTAGCAATTTTTGTGTCATGGTTACATACTATACGTCAACTTGAAGAATTCCTGTATTTCTCCTAAGAAAATAACACAAGAGGGCCAAGATGGCCCTGGATCGCTCACCTGATAGAAGTTTGAAACTTTCTCCATGCAGAAACTTTCTCCATCTTTTACATGAACTAGGTATCTCTAAGACAAGAACACGAAACTTAAGATGCGAGATTATGATCCAGCTGAAAACAGCATTCTTAATCTTTAATGATCAATATTTGTGGCTGTTAAAGTGAAAACCAAGTCGATAAAAAACATCAATTTTGTCATAATCCAGGGCACATAACTCTGTTCCGATAAAGATATTCTCTGTCTATCTATAGATAATATATACTGCCCAACTCCCCTTTCGGGTATTACTGGCAGGGTATCTCTAAGACCTTTATACACCAACCTTATGTCCTACTTGGTTTTTGATTGGTCAATATTTATTGCTGTTTGAGTGAAATTAAAAACGAAATTAGCAATGTTGTCACCATCAAGGGCGCACAACTCTGGCTTTTTTAGTCCGATCAATATGAAAAATGAAATCATATAGGATCTCATGGTCACCAACATTGTGACCAAGTTAAGTCTTGATTTAGTGGGGCGCATAACTCATATAATCGTTCAGTTTGTGATACAAGCATGAAATTTTCAGAAAAAAGTGCTAGCCACTTGAAATTCAATATGGCGGCCATTTTCTGAGATGGCCGCCATCTGAGCATTATAGAGCTTCCATGTGCAATGATATGACGCTCTAAAACTAATAGAAACTTGCATTTTTCATTTCAAACACCCAGACATAAATGCCAAATGTAAAAAAAGACAATATTTGTGCTTGAGATGGCAACCAAAATCTCATATGGCAGCCATACAATATAAAGTCCTTCATTTCTATATGAAAATTGCGAATTTACCGCTGGAAAAAATCTTTGATCTACTTTTTCGACTAATAAGCTCTACTGGCTAATTTCATTAATAAATCTTAAAAAAGAATCAACTAACTTGATAACAGATGGCAGCCAACCAAGCCCGTGTAATCATTATTTTCTTACTCTATTAATCGATTGCCATTGATATCTGCAAATGTAATATGTAATGTATATCAGTTTGGTGAGACAATTAATTTAGAGCCACAGAACCTACTTTAATAAGTATACATATATAGTTTCAAGTGTACATTTTCAGAACAAAGTGCTAGCCACTTGAAATTCAATACGGCTTTTTTAGTCCGATCAATATGAAAAATGAAATCATATAGGATCTCATGGTCACCAACATTGTGACCAAGTTAAGTCTTGATTTAGTGGGGCGCATAACTCATATAATCGTTCAGTTTGTGATACAAGCATGAAATTTTCAGAAAAAAGTGCTAGCCACTTGAAATTCAATATGGCGGCCATTTTCTGAGATGGCCGCCATCTGGGCATTATAGAGCTTCCCTGTGTAATGATATGATGCACTAAAAATTATATAAACTTGCATTTTTCATTTCAAACACTCAGACATAAATGCCAGATGTAAAAAAGACAATATTTGTGCGTGAGATGGCAACCAAAATCTCATACGGCTGCCATACAATATAAAGTTCTTCATGTTTTATATGAAAATTGCAATTTTACCACTGGAAAAAATCTTTGATTTGCTTTTTCGACTTTTAACCCCCACTGGCTTATTTCATTGACGAATTATATAACATTCGACTGACTTGATAACAGATGGCAGCCAACCAAGTCCGTGTAATCATTATTTTCTTACTCTTTTAATCGATTATCATAGATATCTGCAAATGCAATATGTAGTGTATATCAGTTTCGCGAGACAATTAATTTAGAGCCACAGAACCTACCGTAACAAGTAGACTACAAGATTGGGTCCCTCAACAAAGAGAAGTGGTATGTAGAATACAAGTGAGATATAGTGTTTGTGGACCCGAGATGGCAATCATCTGGAACAAGTTCCCAGTGATATAGTTTTCAAATTTAATAAGATCCCCATGAGAGATGGCAGCCAACCGGCTTTTTTCAAAGAAGGTCTCTAAAAATGCAGCAGACGATTTCCAATTTTTACAATATGCCTACAAGAGATGGCAGCCAAACCCACTGAGGCTAATTATTGTTTTAACGCCGTCTCAGTTGATTCCTATTTTCAACATCCATGTGTCCGGTGTATTCGTTTTTGGCCAGAATAGTTCAACAGCCTTTACAAAGAAACTAGCCCTCTCCCCATATGGGGTCCCTCGACAACAAGAGATGGAATGTAGAATACAAGCAAGGTTTTGTGCTTGTGAACATAGTCATATCAACATTGAAGAAGCTATAACATAGATGGCCACTACTGCTTATATATGATTTTAACTTTCATGTGATATTTCACAGACGCAGATATAGAGTGAAGTGCAGAAAAGCCCGGCTTTCTTTTATCTTACACCGTCCACTTCAAGTTTTTGCACCCATTCGTAGCCATCTGCCTGCAGCATTATGAAACTGGGTCCAAACAACTCTCCAACATTCATTTTTTTTGACAATCCCCATTTCGACCGGCATTAACAATTCGGTTGCTGAAAATTACACAGTCTCTAAATATGGCCAGCTTTGTATGCAGCCTGTTTTGCGCATTGATATGGTGCTTATACAATAGGACTAAGTCATGAAGTTTGAAAACTGGACTTTCTCAGAAGCCACGAATTCCGTGATATATCGGTATATAACAAGTTAAAAAAGCCACATGATACTTGTAAATCTTTTACAAAACTATTGTTGTATCATATTCTGTTAAGACCTCGTCGAGTTATACAACTCTACTAAGCTGTTTGGGTTATACTTTAACTCTTGAACGACACAACGTACAACTGCGCTGAGTTTTACAAGCAACTTACCATTTTCCATAGTTTAAACGCATTTATTAAGCTTGTCTCAAATTTTGCGAATCGTGCTACGAATGCATAAGAAACGTGGCATCTTTTGCAAATCAGATTCTATAGACCTTTTACAGCTGTCTTCATCTGTAATGGAACCTTGTTTCTGTGCCTGTTTGAGCTTTATATTGTAGATAAAAGACAGTATCTATTATGATACTTGGCTTATGCAGTGTCAAAGTTTTCTCTTTGCCCTCATTATCATCTGATAGAGCTGGATTGAACGAAGTCGGTATATCATTGAAGGCAAGGTATAAAGGAAAATCTGTTGCAGTATTATTGTACATTTGTATCCACTAAGATCTTGCTCTTTCTGTAAATTACTCAGAAGAGAATTAAGCAAATCATTAGATTTGTCCTCTTGGCAGGGATAACATTTACTTTACATATTTTTGTTGATTTGTTTTACAATCATCCATTATTAATGTAAGAAAGACTTCCTTTTACACTATCTGGTTTAGAATGCATGAATTTTCTGATATTTGGTGTGGACGATTCCAAGGATGATTTGAACACTAGGTTTTCACTTACTTAGCGCAAAGCGACTAATCACACGAAAGTGCTTTAAACCATGTTAATGAAGCTGCTGTTACATTGTATTTAATCGACGATAGTCGGTAATTAATTATGGAGGCCAATAAGACAGTTAATATAATACAAAAATGGTCGCCATTTCAATAGCAAAATATACTAGGACAAAAAAGATACGCAACCCCAATTTTTCATAATATTTTCGACAAAATAAGTTTTTAATGGCTGTTGAGTACATTTTTAATATACCTGCATCCATACGCATAAATACATTCCCATTTTCTTCAGATGTCGTACATTCATCACGTGATACATGGTAAATTGTTAAAAACTGTTTATCCCCTGCCGTGTTTTCTAGATGACTACTATCATAACAAATTTTCATCAAACACAAGCTAGAACATAGACAAAGAAGAGGCCAAAGCGTTCACACACTTTTCACTACGCTACGCACAGCAAGGCTACGCCAAAACCAGCGCCTAACTGCAGTACAGATGTTGTTGGTGGAAAAGGTTCAAAATGTTGTCGTAAGACATTGATGGGGCAAAAAATCGACACATTTTTGACTGTATACGTTGTTGGCTCTCAATTGGATCACAACCAATTGAGAACGAGGCGGACGTGCAAGAGATATGACGTCAAGGCAGGACCGAATAATTACGTTAACCCCACCTACGGGATAGGTTTAAGACTGCAACAGAGACCGCTAATAACTCGTATGGACTTCACAACATTCGAATATCCGCCCAAATCGAACGAAACAGATTGTTTTTTTCGACCTCCGTCCAATTTTTTTGTCGTATTGTGTTGACGCTCGGTTTAAACTGGGTGTTTTCTTACTAATGAAATTGACTACCAACAAGATTTTGTGAACTTTACAAGGTGAAATGTTATTGCTTTAAATGTATAAAGTTTTGTTTAAATCTGATTTGATGTCTTTGCGTAAGAAGGAATTGAAAATGAAGTTGCGTTTCTTTTTTGTTTCAGTATATATATTCTCTTAGAACAATTTTGTTTGTATCTCATTCATTTTATTAGCTGATACTTAAAAACAGGGGTTGATATCTTTTTTGTTAAAAGTAATAAGATTTCCTTGAAGAAACTATGAACATTTGAATATTTTGGCGGCCATCTTGGAAAAAGGCAGCCATGTTATAAAGACATCAAGTTGGTTTATATTGGTTACAAAAAAGACTATGCGGGAAAGGTATATAAAAATCCCGACGAAATTCATCACTTGGGATTCATTTCTATTTGATATTTTCATATATAGGCCTAATTAATACATGAGAATGGCGGCTATTTTAAAAGATGGCAACCGGATGCGATTTTCATGTGGCTAAATCGGTTTGTGTTTCATTCTATTATGCTGGTTGAAATTTTATGACAAGGATTGATAATATCTTATTAAAAATAATATCTAATTGAAGAAACGGCCATTTTTGGAGTATTTTGGCGGCCATCTCGGATAAACGACCGCAATGCTGTAAAAAAGCCATGCTAGTTTGTTAATCAATTACAAAATTGTCTATATTGGGACGATTTATTAGAAAAATCTCGGCGGATTTCAGCATTTGGAATGTCTTTCTATCTGATATATAGACTACATTTATCCGAATGGCGGCCATCTTGGAAAATGGCCACCGGATGCGAATTTCAAGTGGCTAGCACTTTTTTCTGATTCAGGGACCCTCAATGACTTACCATACCAAAATTCATGCTTGTATCACAAAGTGAACGATTATGCCAAATTTTCAGAGTTGTGCGCCCCACTAATTGGTCAATATTTGTGTTTTTTTGAAGTGAAAATAAAGTTGAAAATGACAATTTTGTGAAATTCAAGGGCCAATAACTGGTTTTTCTGGTCCGATCAAGCTGAAAATTTAATTCATTCAGCAGCTTATAGTTAGCAACATTGTTGACATTTTTGTCTTGATTGGTCAAGGAATGTAGATGCTAAAGTGTAAACAAAGTCGAAAACGGCAAATTTGTCAAATTCAAGGGCACATAACTCCGGACTTCCTTCTTCGATGACACTGAAAATCGAACTCATTCATTATTGTATGGTTACCAACATTCTAGCCAAGTTTTGTCTTGATTGGTCAATATTTGTAGATGCTAGAGTGGTAACAAAGTCGAAACTAGCTATTTTTGATATCCAATGGCGCATAACTCCGGACTTCCTGATCTGATCTGACCCAAAATCAAACTCGTCCAAAAGCTTATTGTCATACATGTTTTGACCAAGTTTGGTCAAGATTGGTCAATATCTGTAGATGCTAGAGTGGTAATAAAGTCAAAACTAGCTATTTTTGATATTCAAGGGCGCATAACTCCGGACTTCCTGACCCGATCTGACCCAAAATCGAACTCATCCAAGAACTTATGGTCATACATGTTTTGACCAAGTTTGCTTAAGATTGGTCAATATTTATAGATGCTAGAGTGGTAACAATGTCAAAACTAGCGATTTTTGATATTCAAGGGCGCATAACTCCGGACTTCCTGAACCGATCTGACTCAAAATCGAACTCATCCGAGAACTTATTATCATACAACATGTTTTGACCAAGTTTGGTTAAGATTGGTCAATATTTGTAGGTGCTAGAGTGGTAACAACAAAATGTGAACAGACGGACGGACAGACGGACGCCGACGGACAAAAAGCGACCACAATAAAAATTAAGCTTCAGTGTTGATGTAAAATAATTCTAACGCCACATTTGCCTTTAGTTTTATGTAGAATTTTTTAATTGTGTACATTGAAGCATGCATGTAACATGGACAGAAACTATTTGGTGTCAACATATCGAGGGCTCAGTGCAAAACTATTGTAACTACATATTTTTCAGAAATTCACTTTTTTGCATTTTCTGAATTTTTAGGAAGGAATACATCATGTGTTCTAATATTATGTTTCAATTCTGTATACTTAAAAAGATATTTAGAATTTTAAAAACATTTTTCCTCTTTAACTTTGAGAAAATCAATAAGTTTTTTCCCTCTCCTGTAAAATTTTACAAAATGTAGTTACAATAGTTTTGCACCAAGCCCTCGATATATGTTAATAGTGCTAGGATAATTAAGTCTATTATACTGCAAGCTCCTGATACATTTTCAGCCTTGAAGATGATTAACTTTGATGTTTCTAATAAGTGAATTGGAAAGAAGGAACATTTTTCTACCTACAGCTGAACAGTTGTATGTAACATTGACACCAAATAACACCTTGTCAACAGTTTCCAAAAATTCTAGAAATTAATTATTTAAAATAAAATCTCAGATGGAGAATATAATGAAGGCCAAATAATAATCAGAAGAGAAAAATTAGTTGTAAGTACCCTGAAGGGAGAGAGGTTTTAAAAGAAAGAAAATTGTGTCAATGTTACATGCACAAAAATTGCATTTTTATGCCCCCGTATCGAGAGACCGGGGGCATATTGTTTTACTCATGTCTGTCCGTCCGTCCGTCTGTCTGTCCGAAAGCTTAACATGAAAACTTAACATTGGCCTTTTCTCCAAAAGTATTCAACATACAAAGCTCAAATTTGGTATGTAACTTCCTTTGAATGATAACTATCTGTTCCATGCAATTTGACCTTCCTCAAGGTCATCCGTTAACCCTTATCAACCCTTTACTCTACGAAAACTTAACATTTTACTCCGAAAACTTAACATTTACCTTTCCTCCAAAAGTATTTGACATACAAAGCTCAAATTTGGTATGCGCTCAAATTTGGTATGCAACTTCCTTTCAATGATAGCTATCTGTTCCATGCAATTTGACCTTTCTCAAGGTCACCCGTTTACCCTTATCAACCCTTTACTCTACGAAAACTTAACATTTTACAAAAATGGCCATTTCGGGGACATTTGTGTTTCACAAACACATCTTGTTTGGTGTGGCAAGTACATGGACATTCATGGATCTAAAAAAGTTAAATTATCATAAACATTTGACCTTTATCTGTGTCTGAACAGAATATTAAAACAACATCTCTCTTTTTTATTTTTAGCTCGACTTTTCGAAGAAAATGAGAGCTTATACTGTCACCCGGGCGTTGGCGTTGGCGTCGGCGTTCGCGTCGGTGTTGCAACAAAGATTAAAGTTTTTTCAAACATCAATAACTTCCATACTATCAAAGGGATTCAACCCAAACTTGGAATACTTATTCACCATCACACCCTCTACCTTACTATCGGGGGCCATGACCCTGGGACCACTCTATTTGGAGTTATGCCCCCTTTATACTAAGCAACTTAGAAAGTCGAGCGCGCTGTCTTCGGACAGCTCTTGTTTCACTCATTGTCACACTGTGAGGCACATTAGTGAATTCTTGCCCATATATATCGACCTTGCTAAACAGAGGCATGCCTAACCGATTGATGAATTGTTCTTTTCGAATTGCAAAGAAATATTTAACGTTTTCAGTATAACTTAAACTTATAAAACAAAGTTGGTGCTGTCGAGCGTATAAAATTCATAGGCCTACATTCTCTAGAATTTATTTTTTTGATAAGCAAATGTCTATTTTCCGTAACGAAATTTCGTTTTTTTTGATAAGTAAATGTCCCATTTTGCATAATATTTTTTTTCAATAATGTAAATGGGATAAAATGTTTTGCAACATTTTCAGTCATATTGACAAATGATATGGACACACCTCTATTGACGAATCTGGAATTGGTCGTGGCGAGCTTCTACTGTCATATGATTGTCGTAGCATGTCGTCGAACATCTTGTCGTTAGCACTAAGCTGTGACAAGGCATCCTCGATGTCCATCTGATAGCGATGTATCGGGAAGTCGTCTGTGCCAACGGATTTATCTGAAAGGGTTAAAGAAAGAAATACTTAGAACGTTGGTTAGAGGAGTATGCATTTCACTATTTTGCACTCTATCAAATCAGATGTACCTTAACTGAGTTTATAGATGCAATTTCTAACCTAGAGGAATTTTCCATAGTGAATTGAAAAGAGATTCTTGTGAAATTGTGAATCAATGACTTAACACAGAAATAACTTTGTGGGCTAGCAAGAGGATTTAAGTAAAACGACATTGACGGTTTAAAAGTGCTTACCTAAGAATGATTCGGGTCGCATCGGCGAGGTTCCTGTAGTTCTTATAGACACACCAGAACGTATGATGTCTATCTTCTGTACTTCCTCCTCATGACATACGGTCCGTGCAGATTCCGAGTGGTACGCTCCATCTCGTGACGTCATCGTTGTGTCATTGATGGTGTAATCGTTGATGATCTCCAGCACGTGCCGCGTACCGGAAGTGCGCTGGGCCCAGGGAATGAAGAATAGCAGAACTGCGCCTGCCAGTATGGGTACCCCCGCACAGTGGAACGACAAATTGTAGGTCCCCGTCATGTCATACAGCGCTCCTGAATGTAAACAATAATGCCTCGATTCTCTTATACAATGTATATATAATTGTCCTGTCTCATTTGCAGTAATAGACTGCGATTAAGATGCTTGAAATAGATGTGTGCATCTAAAGGGATGGTAAACAATATATCCTTACATTCGCCTATTTGATTTTTTTTTTTAAAAAAAAGAGATCAATTTTAGACTTTCGTTATGGTTAAATTACATTCTCACTTCAATAAGTAACATAAATGCGGGTTTCTAGATAGTTAGATCTAGTACTAATTTCTGATTCAAAGAATTTTCACACTAAAAAAAAACTTTGTTGCTTGCCGGTATTTTCCATTGTGCAAAAGCCAATCCAGCATACACTCGAAAACTCGCGCAAAGCGTTAATGTGACAATTCGCTGCTTGTCATTACCTGCGATCGGCGGTCCTATAGTGAAGGTTACCGAGCATGTTCCTATCATGAAGCCCCAGGCGAGGACGCTGTTTTCTACACCGACTAGAGATGCCGTCATGATGGGTAGCAACACAACAAAACATCCGTCCACCAGCCCCACAACCACCACGTACATCATTATACCTGAAACACAACAATCACGTACATCATTATACCTGAAACACAATAAACAAAAATGAATTTTCTGATCAAACCCTGGATTTTAGAAGAAACTATTGAAAATTCCATTAAATTTTATTATACCGGTACTATACTGAGTGCCATAAGAAACGCTTCAATGAAATTTGTCATTATTTTCCTTACGCCTATTACAATATTAGTGAAATATATGCTGTATATAATATCTTTGACCAACAGTTACGTCAAATAAACAAATATGCGTTTCTATTCATCAATATGTTCATTTCCGTCGACTGGTCACGTTTTCTTCGTGAGCTTCGTGTTTATTTGTCATGTGATGAAATTGGTCACATTTTACACAGTAACATGTGCTAGTGGATAGGCAATCAAGAATTGAAAGATTTTCTTGTCAAACATCCGTATTAAAGGATGCCAATGCTAAATTCTGAAAAGGGAGCTCACGATATGGTCATTTTCGAACGCGAGAAATACCCCGGTACGCAAACAAGTCGCCATACAGTTTAACGCATTGTGTGTCTCAATTCGGAGTCTTGATCGACGCGTTTGAGTTGCGCGAACGTTTATCGATCGGCCACGCTCAACTGGATCTCGTGTAACGTCTTTAAAACGAGAAAATTCTTAACGTCAACGTCATGTACGTTTCAGGTTTGTGACGTTGGGATCGACAGTGTGTTGAGTAGTCGATCATTGTGGTGGTCAAATAAGTGTTTTATGGCATCTTTTGTTGTTTCAAATAACGTTTGAAAGAGATACATTGTTCGGAAAATAGAGCTCGTATATGAGCCATTTTTGAATACGGGAAACTCAAAAACAAGCCCTGGGAGTTTTGACGTCTTGCATTGCACGATTAGGCTTCTTGGTCGACGAGTTAGAGTTACAGAAACATTTGTCAATCGACAAAAGTCAGATAGACCTCGGATAACGCCTGTTCTATAAGAAGATTTCTCACATTAACGTCATATGCGTTTCATGTTTATGACGTTGGGATCAACGTCGCATTTAGTATTCACTAACTGTGGACGCCAAATAACACGTTTCACAGCACCTGTTATTGTCGCAAGTAAAGTTTTAACCACGTGCAACTGATTTTTAGCTCCACTGGCCTTTCAGGCCAGCGGGCTATTGTCATGGCGGTGTGTCCGTCGTGCGTCCGTCCGTCCGTCCGTGCGTCCGTAAACTTTTTCTTTAAAAATCTTCTCCTCAAAAACTACTGGATGGATTTCAACCAAACTTCACAGGAATGATCTTTGGGTGACCCTCTCTCAGATTCCTTCAAAGAATATGGATTGAACTAGAATAACCTGATTTTTCTGCCCTTGAATGTCAAAAATAGCATGTTTTGACTAGTTTTCTTTTAAAATCTACAAATATTGAACAATCAACACAAAACTTTGACAGAATAATGCTGACTACAAGACCTTGCCTTGGTAAGATTTTCAGCTTAATCTGAATTTTACATCATGAGTTATGTGCCCTTGAAATTGACAAAATTGCCATTTTCGGCTGTATTTTGACTTTGTTTTCACTCTAGCAACTTCAAATATTGACTAAACAAAACAAAACTTTGACGGAATGATGCTGACTATAAGATCCATCTTCGCAAGCCAAGGGTGACATCTACGACGTAACGTCGTTTCTGTATTCACCCTTGGCGTATTTAGTCCGATTTTCTTGGTCTCCTGGAAAGCGTTTTCATTGGTTCCAGCGAGGTCTCGCTGGAACCAATCAGATTGTCGACTGATACATTTGTTATGAGTAACCAAATCATGACAACGGGCGGGAAAAAGCATTGCATTTGCAACACAAAAACGCGAAGATGGGCGATCTTTCCTAAGAATTTCACTGCAATGAACAGGAATTCCCTAACTTTAATCACGAATTATTATACTTTCGACAATTCGACAAAAAAAGCAGCTAACTTTTACATAATCCACATGACGTCTGACGCGAAAGACAACGCGCGTTAATGACGTCATCAATAATGGACGTAAACAATCAGCAGAACAACCGCTAGGCGGCGCTTCGCGATTTTAAGAAAATCGGACTAAATCCGCCAAGGGTGAATACAAACGTAGGTGGGTTCAACCTTGGCTAGCGAAGATGTATAAGATCTTGCCTTGGTAAAATTTTCAGCTTGATTTGAATTTTATAGCATGAGTTATGTGCCCTTGAAATTGCCAAGAATTTTCGGCTCTATTTTGCTGGTTTTGACTCTATTTTTACTCTAAAATCTACAAATATTGACCAATCAAGACAAAACTTGGACAGAATATATATGAGCATTACATGCTGCATGGGTGTAATTTTCAGCTTGATCGAAATCTTATATCATGAGTAATATGCCCTTGAATTTGACAAAATTGCCATTTTCGACTTTGTTTTCACTGTAACAACCACAAATGTTAACCAATCAAGATGATACTTTGAGAGAATTTTGTTGACACCAAGATCTTGCTTATGTGTAATTTTCAACATGATCACACTGTTACAATCTGAGTTATGTGCCCTTGAAATTGACAAAATTTCAATTTTTCCACTCTTGAAGCCACAAATATTGACTTATATAGACAAAATTTGAACAGAATGATTGTGACCATAAGATCTTGCATGTGTTTAATTTTTGATTTGATTTTAAATATACATACTGAATTATGTGTTCTTGAATTTGGCAAAATCACAGTTTTCAATTTTATTATTGCTCTAACATCCCTAAAATATTAGTCAATCATTTACTTTCTTTTTGCATTGACCACATGATTGCTGCTTTTGACTTTGTTTTTGCTGTAAGAACCACAAGTATTCAAAAATCTAGTCAAAACTTGGATTTAATATTAAGAGAAATTCAGGCCTGTGGAGCGACTGAAGACCTTTAGGTCTTTCTAGTTAAATGTAAATTCTGATACCGCTCTGTTTAAATGAGTTATTGTTCTAAACTGTAACAATTTGATAATTTCTTTACAATCGTTTTTCAACACCAGATAATTAAATTTACAGATGGAAATGGGTTTTTGTAATTTCAAATTAAACATACTGAAAAATCGGATATTCAATAGGACTGAGGCGTTTCTTATGGCCGTCAGTATATATCTAATCGAGTCATTCTTAATTCGACGTTTCTGAGTATACGACTGTACGAAAGACAAGCTGAATAGACATCCCTTTCTTATACAAGATCTGAGGCGCGTTCTTCAGAGCGAGATTTCTTAAGATTTCTTGAGATTTCTTAAGATATTTTAACATAACTCGTTCTTTAGTGCAAGCTTTTTACGCCACTCAATGGGGGGGGGGGGGGGGCATCTTCGCTAGCCAAGGTTGAACCCACCTACGTTCATATTCACCCTTGGCGGATTTAGTCCGATTTTCTTGAAATCGCGAAGCGCAGCCTAGCGGTTGTTCTGCTGGTTGTTTACGTCCATTATTGCTGACGTCATTAACGCGCGTTGTCTTTCGCGTCATACGTCATGCGGATTATGTAAAAGTTAGCCGCTTTTTTGGTCGAATTGTCGAAAGTATAATGATTCGTCGATTATAGTTAGGGAATTCCTGTCTATTGCAGTGAAATTCTTAGGAAAAATCGCCCATCCTCGCGTTTTTGAGTTGCAAATGCAATGCTTTTTCCCGCCCGTTGTCATTTTTTGGTTACTCATAACAAATGTATCAGTCGACAATCTGATTGGTTCCAGCGAGACCTCGCTGGAACCAATGAAAACGCTTTCCCGGAGACCAAGAAAATCGGACTAAATACGCCAAGGGTGATTACAGAAACGACGTTACGTCGTAGATGTCACCCTTGGCTTGCGAAGATGGGGGGGGGGGGCTTTACCCTATAGGGGCCTACTACATGGGAAGCCCTCGTTAACTATGTAGAAACAAGATAGAGAGATTTGACCATGTTGTCCCGAATGCCCCGTGTTACCATGGTAATGCCCCATACTTCATACAAATGACGTCATTTGTATGAAGTATGGAGCATTTTCAACACCTCGGTCAGAATGTAGTTCTTAAAAACACTTTATATGTAAAACAGCTTAAGAAATCTTAAAAATTCTAGCTCTGGACAACGCGCCTCTGGTTTTGGTGTCTCCATTAGAGAAGGCAATGAGAAGCATAAAGGAAATTTTAAGAATAAAATGCCGATGACCAGCCGAGCGGTATCTAATTTTCTCTCAATTATTAAACATGTTGTGATTTTCAGACACCCTGATTGTTATAGCATCCGAATTGGCCATTTGCAACATCTTTTGACTTTTAGCCACCATCATTTTTGCCGTTTTGGATTATGCCCAAAAACAACAAAAACAACAACAAAAAACCCAAGATGTGTTTGTGAAACACAAATGCCCCCGAAATGGCCATTTTTCCTTAAATGTTAAGTTTTTGTGGAGTAAAGGGTTGGTAAGTGTTAAAGAATTACTTTGAAGAAGGTCATATTGTATAATTGTATGGAACAGATAGATATCATTGAAAGGAAGTTACATACCAAATTTCAGCTTTGTATGTTGAATACTTTTGGAGAAAAGGCAAATGTTAAGTTTTCGGACAGACGGACAGACAGACAGACGGACACGAGTAAAACAATATGCCTCGATCCCTCGATACGGGGGCATTAAAATATATAAATGAGCCAGGATCTGGAAAAACGCCCCTTAAGGCTTTTGAGCCCAACATAGATCCCAATCAGCCTGTGCATACGCACAGTCTGATCAGGATCCATATTGTTCTCCAATAGCTTCTTCGTGACCTGTAGTTACTTATACAGAGCAGCATGGATGCATATTGGACTGCATTTGACAACATGCTGATCTTCAAACTCAATTTTTGAAAATGCTATAAGGGACGTTTTTCCAGATCCTGGCTCAAATGTTTTCTTGACTCACCCCAGAATGACTTGATGATGGGCAGCAGCATGACGCCGGCGCCTGTGACCACCATGGATAGTTGATGCATATGTAGACGGTTCAGTATACCCCATTGTACGATCTTGCCAAACAGGATCCGACCTGTAGCGGTCGTGGCGCCCAGGATCAGCATGAATATAGACGCACGATCAGCCGTGATGCCTTGATCTATAGCATAGGATACCTTTATGGGAAAACAAAAATGGCCATGCTTATAGCATTATGGAATCGACTCGGATTGCTTCTTTAAGGAATCCTGAATTAAGCCCATACCACACCGTGATGATTTGGTGAATGAATTGATGATTTTTACCTTGGGAACGAGGTTTACAACAGACAAATACAAAGCTGTATTTTTCTCTTGGTCAAATATAAAAATTAGTCTTTAAAATCAATCTGACGAAAAAATAAATATGTTGTGACTATATTCATATTGATTTAGATGCAATCCTCTCGATCATGTAAATCAACTGACCCTACGTTAGAACCCATAAGAAGTTAAATGATGATAAACAGTTAATACTGCAAGCTTACCAAGTGTACGTAGGGAATGTAAAACCCAAACATCACCATGGATATAGCCATTGTCCATATCACAAACACCCGGTTCTTCCATATTTGTAGATCGTGTATAAAACTTCGTCCCTCGACCTTCTTTCTACTGGGTTTCTTCAGTGGCTGTATCCGGGAGTTGAACACGACGGTAGACAGACACAGACCAGCGTACACCCTGAACGCCGTCCTCCACCCGCTCTTGTCGATGATGAGCTGGGACAGCGGACCCATAATTAACGTCCCAAAACTACTTCCTGCCACAGTGACGCCCGTCGCTATACTCAAGTAGCGGTCAAAATACTCGGACGTAATCGTCATGGTGGGTGACGTCGTCATGCACGTACCGATGCCGTAAAACACGGAGAACGTCAGAAACAACATCATTGTTGACGTGGAGAATGACGACACGACCAGTGACGTGGCGCAGATCGTACCGCCCGCCATCATGATTGGTCTGTAGCCGAACCGCGTGATGAGGAAGCTGGTCACCGGCCCAAACGTCATCGAAAGTCCGTACGCCAGGGAACCAATCCATGCTGAAATATAAGGCATACGATTTTGCAGATTTACTCAACTACATGTATTCCCAAAGTCAAATCTTTGATTCTGACTTATGGAATGATAACAACCTATCTTTCACTACAAAACACTTCTGACACATTCGGGTGTTATCCATAGCAACAGAAATTGACGAGAAAAGGGGTGACATCCGAAAAATTGACGAGGGTACAGGTCTCTCGTTATTTTACGTTGCCACGGATGACGCCTCAAGATTCGCGAAGTGTTTGGTATCTAATGATGGTTTGTAGTTCGTTAGAAGATCTTCTGCAATTGTTGTTATTGCGCGTGATTTCCCGCCATGGTTTCCTCAGCGTGATCCGTCATTTGGAACACCTCGGACAATTCTATCGAAGATCGAATCATCGACTCGGAAGTACTAGTATGTGTATGAAGGAATGTCCACATCAATTTGTTTGATTTTAGCACAAAAAGTATATTTCTCGTAAACGGTTCAATATTTCGGCTTGGAATTTTCAGAATTTTCATACTAAAATTTGCCCTTTCAGATAAAAAAAAAAGCAAAATTTACCCCCAAAAATAGACGTGACATGCCACTTTAAAACGAATGGATAAGAATGACACTATGTCTAATATTCTTTTAAATATATATACTGTATATTTTGTTCTGGCGATTTATAAAAAATGATAAAGTTAATTCAATTTTAAGCGTTGGAAAACTCCAGAAAAGGAAGAAATTATACATTTTTTTTTAATTTTCACTCATTGATTATGCGCGCTAGATCTACAAAATGCATTTGCAGTTGTCGTTGTTTTTATCTTATATTTTGTCATGGTGGGGTAGTACGGAGAAATATTTTATTGAATTTTAGAATTGAGTTTAAGTTCTATGCATCTTCGGTGGATAAGTCTCAAATAAAACGTGAGTAAAAACATAAAGTAGTTTTCGAGGGCATTCAAATGAACAACCATGGCAACTTGTGGTACTTGCAGGTTACCGGTATAATCATTCTAAAAGGAGAGCACTCAAGAACTGCAAACAGGTTATTTCTGTATAGCGGAAGTGAATTGGCCTGGCAGAGCATTCCATTCGATTAGCACGCGCTGCACTGCCTGGTCATTTATCGTGAGGTTAATCATTGTCGCTCCATTGTTGACATTACTCACCGACGAACGTTTTGATTTGCTTTTTAGTCCCCTACCGGTGTTCACACCGGAGGGGACTATAGGTTTGCCCTCCGTCTGTCCGTCCGTCAGTCTGTCCGTCCGTCCATCCGTCCGTCTGTCCGTCCGTCTGTCCGTCCGTCTGTCCGCTCAAATCTGGATCCCGCGATAACTTAATAACTAAGCAAGCGTTTTTGATGAAAGTTGGTATATGACTAGATGGCAATGTGTAGATTATGCACATCATTTTATTTTTGTTTTTCGACTTAAATTGAGGTTGCTATGGTTACAGAAATAGTGAAAATATGGCCAAAAAATGGGATCCTGCGATAAGATAATAACTAAGCAAGCTAGTTTGATGAGACTTGGTATATGACTATATGGCAATGTGTAGATTATGCACATCATTTTATTTTTGTTTTTAGACTAAAATTGTTGTTGCTATGGTTACGGAAATAGTGAAAATATGGCAAAAAATATTAGATCCTGCAATAAGTTAATAAGTAAGCAAGCTAATTTGATGAGACTTGGTATATGACTAGATGGCAATGTGTAGATTATGCACATCATTTTATCTTTGTTCTTTGACGAAAAGTGCGGTTGCTATGGTAACGGAAATAGTGAAAATATGGCAAAAAATGGATCCTGCAACTTAATCTATTATTGATTACCATATTGAGTCAATGTGAAGCCGGTAGGGGACTTTATTTGTTGCATACAACACCAGATACTTGTCTATTTTATTCTATTCATAGTCTGAAAGTAGTTCGACGACTTGCATCCAAGGTATAATTCGGCAGAATTGTCCGTGGTGTTCCAAATGCGTGATCGATGAATAGAATAATCTTTAAGTCTCATCACCGAAAGACTAGTAAGAGAGATCTATTATGTTAACAATTTCCCCAATAATTTCCCCAAAACTTGAGAAAACACCGAGACAAAAGAAGGAAATATTGACAACCAATAAGTTTCGGAAGCGACTGCCATCTAAAAATTTCTGATGGTACTTCACGACGTTCGATGTAAAACAGAAAAAAGAAGATGGCGGCCATGAGATACTGTCACGTGATTGGTCTGAACCTGCCTTAACTGCCCGGATGCTAGAGAATAGAATGTTACACGAGTGTTACATAAACATGTCAACGGGAAGCCTTCTTGTTGCCTTATCTGATCAGATCTTTTTTAATCTAATGTTGTTTTTTTAAGTTTTCTCTAAATGGTAGCTCTGTTGCCATCTGCGTGCGAAAATATGCTTGACGAAATGATATTTTGTTGTTTATGAAAATTAGTGGAAGAGAAATTATGACAGTATACGAATCAGTGTAAAGATGGTAAACATATATAGGGACCTTTGTTGTGCGTCTGTTTCTATTAATGCTATTGCTCTGAAGCTTTGCACATGTCTCTGTGACTGAGCATAATATCAACCTCTAGGAAAAGATTCGTTTTATATGGAATTTAATGGAATTTCTACGCTTTTGAAATTCTTGGTTAAGTTTTTGCGTGCAACTTGCATATATCTTTGATAACTGTTTTTATTCTTTAACAGCTATTGCTTTCAAACTTTGCACATGCTTCTGTGACCATAATTATCAGCCTCTAGACAATGATTCGTTACTCTGAAATTTGATTCAATGGAAATTTTACCGTTTTCGGACTTAGAATTCTTCACTATTCAGCGCTTGATAGTCGCGCTTTGCTGTCCTGGGAAGCTCTTGTTAATATATACGACCCATATGGTTGCCTTTGCAATGGCACTGTTCGTTACATTATTCAGTGTTTATGATCCGATATAAACGAAAGCTCATTAATAGCAATTGTTATTTTAGAGATAATCACCAAAAGCTAATCAAACGTGTTATTAGCTAACATTTTTTCTTACTCGTTCCTGTTAATTTACTATGTTGTCTATTGATTTAGGACCTTTGAGGATTGACCTATATAATGTAAATAACGCAATATTTAAACGAAGGATTTGGTGAAATTGTTAACATTGGCTAAAATTGAAACGGGGAAAAAGAAAGAATAAATATTGTGATTGGCTAATTCCCATTTAGCGCTCTCCAGGCTGAACTGACAATCTGTCACAGCAGAGTTCTAGAAGCAAAATGTTAAAACATTGCAATATTTCGTCAAGATTAGTAAATAGTTTCAAAGTTGAAGATTCCTCTCCAAATTACATAGAACCTAAGCGAAGATGTTGAGGTGACAAGCTACATAGATAAATGAAAGTTAGTGCTTTTAGAGGAACATCTAAACTGTAAGTGTCCTATTTTGTTTGCATTTAAGGGACCCCTGCTAGGTTTTTCGTTGATCAGAGTTTGTATAGTTGTGTGGTGCATTGCATTAGCATCTAGTACCAAACAGAAAGAAATTTTAGTTATGGTATCAAGTTTTTCACTGTCTTTCAATGACCAGTTTTCCATAAATGATACTATAAATACATGTATAAAGTGCCGGTATCTTAATTATAAACAAAAATTATTCATAAAGACTAAAGGAAATTCATTTTTTCATTTGACATAAATAATATGGCTAGGCAGGTTGACAATTCCATACGATTTTTCTAGAATGTGTATTTTTTATGTGTTTGTATGTCCGACAACCTAGCTTAGGTCCCTTTAAAAAAGTTAAAACACATCCAGACCTATCACGTCAACAGCGCATCATGTAGCCTAAATATTTGTCATGATTGAAATTATTGTTCAGGTTATTTTTGCAAAATAGTATTTCAAGTTTAGTTTGAATTAACGGTTTAAGCCAAATAATATTGACTAGATCAATTTGTAACGTACTAGTTACCTGCTTCACCCTTTGTAGTTTTGAAATCTTTAAGAAATTCAACAAAGAAGACACCGTACGCATGTAACACTCCATACACAAACACCTGGGAAAAGAAAGAGCAGGAACAGACAAACCACGAATATTTTGTATCTTTCTCAATCCGATCATCTTCTTTATCAAACGATGTATCTTCTTCGTTTATCAACGATCTTCCAGGAGAGCTTGGCATCTTGAATTTCGTTGTTGTTGTTAATTTCTTCCTATTCCTAAATTTCAAATGTACGCCGCCATTTTCCCCGGAAGTCAAAAGATATTACGTCACGACTTTGTGTTGTCTTTAATGGTTACGTCATTACGGCGCGCAAAACTCAACGTGCACTTTGACGCTGTTGACGTCAAGTGATTTATCAGTCATAATTTTGTTTTTGTACAACCTTTAGATTGGTCCAAATTTGAAAGATTTTCATGCTTTAAAACTAGTTTTGCTGGACGCAATAAATATTGATAAATATGTACTAATAACGTAGGTTAAAATTCTACAACAACACGTATTTCGGAAAAAATCCCGACGTTTGGACGTAGGGGCGTATGCCTTCTTCAGGAAATCTATTTTTTAGATAAATATGTAAAGACTTTGATTATTGATACACATAGACCGTCGTTATTTCATTGAGCATTGACCTGTTTAACAACGGGGGTTACCTTAACTTTCTCTAGCAGGTGCAGCAGGTGACAAAATAGATGTAAATATAGATATGACTTTCGGGCAAAACAACGCAAGCAAAAATTATTGTTGTTTGGAAAAGTGTGTATGTGTGAGGCTGAATGTCAATTATCTTAGAAAATGTTCGGAAATAACATTTTTAACTTTTCAATCAATAACAATATTCTAACTTGGCAAGATTTTGAATAAATAATAAAGTTTAAATTGCATTTAGTGACTGCATGTACAAGTTGGCAATTAGTAGACCTACCGCTACATTAACCCTTTCCCAAACGACAGAAACTAGGTTGATAAAAACATTGAAGACGACAAAAATACATGTAGGCATGTCGGATACAGACAGAATTTGGAACTTATCTTGAACACCTCAATAGAAATGAATAAAAGAATTAGTGTTAAGCATTTACCTCTTTTCACTTAAGATTTTCTAAATTTTCATATACCATTTCTCTACCTTTGAGGTTAATATTCTGCGGATTTTATTTCTGCGGTGCCGTCCGGGACCGCAGAAATAGCAGAAATAAAGTCCCCGCAGAAATAAAGTGCTATACGGTATAAGAGGTTATCCTTTGCCAATAGACACTCGGGTGTTGGCATATTCCGGGACCAGCATGACAAGGGTGTATTGTAGTTTTTTTCATGAAGATCATGATCGACCGAAAATGTCTGATATTATTTTCGAGTTTCCATAATACCCCTGTTTAACCCTTTCCCAAACAAGACCTGGTTTTGACGTCCCTTGTAGAAATGGCTTGGGAAAGCGTTGAAACAAAAGAAGAAACTGCTGATAACCAGCAGTTTCTCCTTTTGTCTCAATATTTTCTATGTCATATTTTACAAAAATCCTATGGTTTTCAATCTTAATTTTGTCGTCTGCAGCATCTTTCAATTTGGAATACCATAAACTTTTGTCGTTTGGGAAAGGGTTAAATTGTATGATGGATACATCATGAAACCTCGAAATATTTCAGAATAGACGGATAAAGTGATAGAATAGATAAACGATTCTTTGAGAATCCGACTGAAACACTTGATGGATCAATTTATGAGAACTTTACAATTACACAGTTGGGCGAGCTCAGATTGAAGTGTGCAGGGATAGGATTAAGTGGAAGTAACATCATGGTAATTGTACTTCTATACCGAATTGTTTTTATTTTAACTTAATAAATCTAAGTTTTTAAATTAAAAAGAAATAAAAAAAATGCTATAAACTGACAAAATGAATCAAGATATAATTATTATTTTGCTGTCACATCTCGTTTAACCATTCCCCTTTCCCCAAAACAAAAAAAAATGAAGGATGGTCTAATTCTAAATCTTCTGCAAAAAAAAAAAAAAAAAAAAAAAAAAAAAAAAATGTTGTTAAAGACATGATGAATGTACAAAATAGCTCTAAAACATTGCGGCAAAAGGAGAAAATGTTGTTTATCAGCATTTCTGTTGTCTCAATGTTTTCCCAATCATTTTCTATCTGGAACGTCATATCCAGGGCCCGTATTCACCAACTTTTCTAAATTGGTTTTCTAAAGTAAAATTAGATTCCAACCAATCAGAGTGGCCGGGACAAATGTCTCGGCCACTCTGATTGGTTGGAGTGTAACTTTACTTTAGAAAAACAATTTAGACACGTTGGTGAATACGGACCCAGGTCTTGTCTGTGAACAGGGTAAAATGATTATGATAAAGGACCGCAGTGTAGGAATTATGCTGCATACTAACCCTTTCCTGATTTGTACGCCCGCAGAAGAAATAGTTTGGGAAAACATTGACAGAAAAGAAAAATAATGAAAACCAGTTTCTCATTTTCTCAGTTTACACGCAATAAAAAACTCATTTTTAAAATCTTTTTTTTAACATTCTTTATATCGTCGTTTCTATTTAGACTTGTCTAAAATTCTGCTATTACGAAAAAGATAATCGCTGCTTTTCAACGAAAACCTCGTAACTGCAGCTTGTTTAAAACTGCAGTTACGAGGTTTTCGTTGAAAAGTGACGTAATGTAATTCCAACATATTGATGCTGAAGTACTGAAGATTGTAAATGCGTTCTGTGGCTTTTCTTTAAAAATGGCTTAAAACCCCATTGCTTTATTCTAAATGGTTTATTTTAAATTCTGTTGTTGGTGTTGTTGTTAATTTAAGATTATTTAGACCCCATGCAATCAAGGTGGGTAATCACGTGACACAACAATTTCAGGGGGGAAAATGTAAATGATTTTGTTAATACTTGACTTCAGTTTGAAGCAGAGAAGATTGGAGAATGCCAGAAATAAGCTGGATAAGATAGATGATGTCTTTTATATAATATTATATATTATATATGACCGATCTGGAAAATAATTAAGAATGCGGGAAAAGGCCAGAAATTTGCTGAATGTGGAAGATCTCTTGAAAATCAGTTGATAAAAAGTTATTAAAGACCAAGCAAATTGTTTGGTCGTCTATGTTTTTAACAACTGATTTTTAAAAGATCATCTGACTAATTAAAAGCATCGAAATGAATGTGTAACGCAATACCATGCCTTGGTAGTGTAAAGGCTTATCACTCAGTTTTATGGTGACAACGTACCGAAGCCTGATATCATTGCGATGAGCTTACTAATTTATTAACCCATTAATGACCCGTGTCCTTTATATAGTACGGTTATGGAATCTGGTTTATGTCAACATTTATCAGTGTTGAATTGCTATTATCTCATCATTGTGGCTGAAATAATAGTCTGTTGGATCAGGTAACACCGATTTAGAGATGAAACAGAAACATTTCATAGTCATTTACATGATTAGAATGTTGAAGAAGGGACACATTTTTGGAAGAGTGAAAATGACAAAGAAAAAGTAGGCATTTTTTATGACCTTCAAAAGCTGTTGATGAAAATCGTCCAAATTATCAATTATAATGTAGATTGATGTCTCTTCTATACAAGTCAATACAAAAGTAAAGTATATTTGATATGTTTCCATGCTTTTTTCAATTGTGATATAACGTCCCAAATATAGGACGATGGTCACTTGAGTATACAAAATGTGAGTTTGTATGAACATATGTGTTTCAAATTCTAACGTTTTTACTGACATTAAATCATCATTTATATATAGAGATTCACTTAAAATGAGGTGCTACATCTTTTTGAAGATGACAAAGCCCTTCAACAAGCCCAGGCCCGTATGAATAGGGGGTATAGGGGGAGGGGGCTTACTAAAGGTGGCCATAAATGCCGAATTTTCCTTATTTTTACACTGTAAATTGTGGGAAAATCCAATTTAGTCCTCCCAATATTCAGACACAATAAAAAATCATGTGGCTTCAGCCCACCCAATATGAAAATGCTTCCTACGGCCCTAAAGCCAATGTATTTTTGACTGCACAAGAGGATATCACAAAAAGTGATGAGGACATGGTTGATGAAGATTTTCGTAGATATATAAACAATCTGACATGAAATCAATTACGCACAGATGCAACAGTGTCTGTGCGACATGTCACCAGACTAGACTTCAATACTTCAGGCGCAGAAGATTCTGATATTTCAACGGATGTGGAAAGCGACATAATTATCAGAATCTGTTTCGCATTCATCTTACAGCACCATTGACAATATGTTCAGATACCTGCGTAACCAAATGTGCATCCGAGAGGTGCTGCCAATCAAAAAGTAAGACGAGCAAATGCACATCACCTCACCGGATTAAACAAGATATTCCCAATGATTAGACAAAAATTTACTCTTACAATGTTCCACTGCACGACATATGTTCCATGGCTTTTCAATGCCAGTAAAGTAGAAATGTACTAAAAACTTATTAAGAAACATTGTTGAATGTGTTTTCGGATTAATAATCTCATAAAAAGGATAAATAGGCCTCATTTGTTGTGACAATTATTTTGACAGAATGTTGGATTATTTTTCAAAAGTGATATCTCTAGTGACCCATGTCCTAAAGATGGGACACAACAAAAAATGCATTTTTCAACATTATTTCAGTCGGAAATCTAATTATTTTGTTATTTTTCATCATAGCTTCCACAAATGTATCATTTTTTGATAAAACTTCAAAATAAAAAAATGTGGTCATTAATGGGTTAATGAAATAAAATATTTTACGATTCGATGGTCTAATTGTGATTTGTTTTTGTACTGTCATGTGTTTTCAATTGGAAGTATGTGTACGCTGACAATTGACTTTCATTTTGTTTAATCCCCACAAAATCACGCTTTTTGATGTGCCAAAAATAATTTCTTTCTTTCCCTCAATGTTTTCTACCCCGACTTTTCGTCTAGTAATGGGTAGGCCTAAATCTCTACTAACTAACAAATCAATCCCCCACAAATGTATTTTTCCTGTAATCTGAACCCCACACATTGCTTAACCAAGTCTAATAGTTATTCCCTGTATACAATCAACAGATTTGATAGACATTCTCCAGCACTTTTTTTCTCGACGAGACAAGAAAATATATCAGTGTCGGACATCGTCGGATCCACGCGGCTTATCGAAATCTGACATCTGTTCGAAAACGGAAAAAAATACAAATCTTGGAGTGCATTTCAAACACAATGTAATCATTTCTGTTATTTCCAAATCCCAGGTTGAAGATTGGCAAGACGGAAAGACGCTTGCAGAGTGTAATTTATACATGCTGACCAATGAGATCTCCTGTGACGTCACGTTTCTTGTTGGGCGGAGAGAAGACGCCGTGCTGTCGCATACGTTCATCCTGAACTCCCGGGCACCGAAATTAGGCCGACTGTACGCTGACCAGCAGAGGTTTCAGAATAAACTCGTCATTCTTCCAGATGTTGACACACAACCGTTCAGACAGCTTCTCAGGTAGTGAGACCCAAGCTCATGCGTTCACTGTCTCTACACAGTATAATTTCGAACTCAACAACAAAATTTTGAATTCATTCCAGTTGAAATTAAGTAATTTACAGACGGCAGGCTAAAACTTAACATGCCGTAGATAGAAAAACTAATGTTTTTTTACAATATAGATCTATTTAGCTTATCACAGACTACCCTCCAAGCAGAGGTGAAATCGTTTAGTACATGTGTACTATAAACGTTTGAGCGGCGTGTAAGAGAGTTATCACAGACACACTTTGGTCTTTATTTATAAAGTGAATGACAAGAACTTGAAAGTCGTCAAGGGATGAAATAGCATATAACTACCATGTAACTTACAAGTCTATGTTCTTTTGTGATTTTCTTAACCATCGTTTTCTTGTCTTTTCTCCAGGTATGTATACTCTGATAAGTTCGATCTTACATCACGTGATGCGATGTCACTGCTTCCGGTTGCAAGTAAATACGGACCTATGTCACTTACAACGTGCTGTTTCGAACAAATACTGTCAGACTTGACGACTGAAAACGCGTGTCAACTGTTGGAACTAGGGCACGAGTTTCGCCGACAGAGTTACGTTAACAAATGCCTCGAATTCATTTATGACAACTCAAACGACGTGTTGACGTCACCATCATTCACAACGTTATGCCGAGAATGTGCAGCAAAGGTGGTGAAATCAGACGATCTCAGTACAGATGAACTGACGGTGTATAACGCATTGATCACCTGGGCTAATTCGCGGTGTTCTGAGATGAGGATAGAACCGATTGATCAGAACCGCAGACGAGTACTGGGTAACCTTCTATACCATGTACGGTACACACAGATGAACGTTGAAGAATTCACAGAAAACGTTTCAACACGAAAGGTTCTGGCACCAGACGAGAAGCTGAAAATATTTCAGTACTACCAAGGAAGCAGTAAAAGTCTGCCAGAATATCTAACACTTAAACCACGGAGAAAACGTACCCTTGGTAACGTTTTTGGTAATACAGGTTCTATAGGTCTAAAACATGATTTACCAAAAGCGAAATTAAGTGATGTGGATGAAATGTCGTCTTTAACACAATCAACGGCGAATAATGACTTATCCAAATCTAAATTAAGCGACATAGACGAAATGTCCTCGTTAACATCTACAATGGGGAAAATCACACACCCATCATCTGACCTACCCACCGGTATTTTGAAAGTACGTCGTTTTCGGTCTGCAAGCGGCACTTGGAAAAACAACGGACCTGATGCAATATCTTTTAAATGCTCTCACACGGTAAAATTGTATGGAATTCAAGTATTTACATGCTTTAAAGGTACCAACTACTCCGACATACAGATCAAAGTGTTCGACAAGAATGATAAGGAGATCCACGAAGACGTCTACAAAGTAGCGAGTAACAAGTATTCTAACGTATGTGATGTAATGTTACGTTACCCTGTACGTATACAAGCGGGAGAGCTTTACACTATACAGACGTATGGTAAAGGCTCGCCGGTGCACTGTGGGCGTGACGGTATGACAACAGTAACCGTTGATGACGTAACGTTTAACTTTGTAAACAGCAGCAAGAGTATGAACGGAACCGACGTCACTATAGGTCAAATACCCTCATTGCTTTTCAAGAAATACTGAAAGCTTAGATTTTTGTGTTTGCCTTATTAAATCCGAACGCAGTTTTTATTCTTTATTTTTGTCCCATATAGCCCTTGGTTTATGTTCCAACTAATAAAGATGTTTAGAGAGTATTGAAGCAAAGACGACGTAAAAATACGTTCTCCCGTACATATACAATCTTGAGCTCTGTAAACCATACGAATGAGACTGAATCAAGAAAAAAGGAGCCCCTAGAATATTTTAAACCACCATGCTTCCAGATAAGTCTAAGCCTAAGCCCATGTTTTCTCTCAAGGTTGCTATAACTAATGAAGAAGGCACTAGAGAACAAAAATGATCTTGATCAGACTGTGCATACACATGCTGATCTGGAACTGTGCTGGTAGCAAATACTGTAAGAGCCCTTTTGTATTGTTAGCGGTCGCCGGTGCATTTTGGAAGTGATGGTGTGTCGCCGGTTAACGTATATGACGTCTTATTAAACGTTGTAACCAGCAGCAAAAGTCTAAAGGAAACCGAAGTCACTATGCAATCGGTCAAATACCCGTAGCCTACTGCATTTTCTGAAATTTTGGACGCTGGAGATATGAAAATATTTATAACAATATAAAAGAAGACAATCGTTCAGCACAGCCAAAAAAAGACTTATATTCTCTGATGGTCCAATCTTGTTTTCAATGTTACATACAGTAGATCTAACGTCCATTCCCACAGATTTTTTTTCTTTTTGAGAAAATAATCTTTATTTTGTAACATTCACGTTGTCGTAAGCAGCGCCTTTCAACATTTTCATTTTTATATAGAGGATGATTCCTTTGTATGAATATGAATACATGTACAAAGTTTTTAAATGTTTTAATGCGATTGTTTTTTTAATGAAATACCGTGGTCAAATGGCAAATACACTGGCAAGATCCAAATGGGTCACATTTGTAAATCACAATTCGATGCCTTAGAATAAGAAGGTCGTAAGTGAAAAAACATAGTTTTGAGAAAACTGGAAAAAGCAGTTTTATTTCAACAAGAAAAAAGCATTAACGACCTTATTTCTACAGCAAAATTTTTCAGCATGACACGTTCAAATGTAAATGAAATTTGCACCATATTATAGAGCTTGAAATGCCCTTTCCAAAAATGCATGCATCATAAAAGGTCGTAAGTAGGCCTACCACTTACAACCTTATTTTTCTAAGGCATCAAATTGTGCAAAACTTCAATACAAGAGAGACAACTTTAAATCACTGTTTCCGTCAATGGTGGATGGTTCTCTCCGAAGTAAAGACCTCCTGTTTGTGGTACAGTATCGCAATTTTTAACACTTTCCCAACCAAGACCTGGTTTTGACGTTCCTTGCAGAATAGGCTTGGGAAAACATTGAGGCAAAAGAAGAAAATGCTGATGATCATCATTTCTCCTTTTGCCACAATATTTTCTATGCTGTATTGTACACATATCTTTATTTATCATTATCTTTATTTATATCAATTTTGTTGTCTACAAGGTATATCAAATTGAACCAACCTAAACTTTTGCTGTTTGGGAAATGGTTAACACATTCCCGCATAATGAGGCTTTCAGACACTCTACAACATAAAGACTTAGAATATGGAAATCATTTTGGGAAATGAAGCAATTGCTTGTGACAAGCAGTTTCTTCATTCCCCAAATGATTTATACAAAGACCATAAAACGCAGGCCTTAAATTAGGTTCCATTGGAATTGTCGTTTGTAACATTACATTTAAATTAAGACAGGTCTAAAATGTTGCCATTTATTTTGGTAATGGGTCAATATCAGTTTCTTGAAAAAAAGCTGATTTGTTCTGGAAATCTATTAAAATCTTTGGCCCCATCGATTGGGGGAAAACAGTACAAATGAAAAGGTGTGAAAGTCAAATCGAACGAAAACATGATATTTGGTTACATAATTCCGGGTGAAAATCAGATGTATCGATTTAAGGTGCATGTTAACTTGTTTGCTAATTGTCCTAATTCATACATAATGTAAGAGATATCTATTATTCAAACATATAGAATTGTCATAAAACACTTTTGACAATTATTTTAACAAAACAATTTTGGGCATGGATTTTACTGGCCTATCGGTTATCAAATGGGGAATTATTAAAGTTTGCTCTATTCTGTGCCTACATCTGTCCATACATCTTGATATGGTGTGTCGTCCGCATGGGCATAATTCATAAACCTCACTTAATAGTGCCTCCTTAGATTTAAAAAAAAAAAAAAAAAAAAAAAAAAAAAAAAAAAAAAAAAAAAAAAAAATTAACGAAATGTTGGCCCTTAAGTTGATGGGACATACGTGTTTTACAAACATCTCGTGTTTATCCAGAAATTTTATTTTTGTCATAATTTTGTCTGGTAAATAACGATTTTCGTGCCTCATAAAATAGTATACATATCGTCACTTTTCAACAAAAACCTCGTAACTGCAGCTTAAAACACATCTTCGCAAGCCAAGGGTGACATCTACGACGTAACGTCGTTTCTGTATTCACCCTTGGCGGATTTAGTCCGATTTTCTTGGTCTCTTGGAAAGCGTTTTCATTGGTTCCAGCGAGGTCTCGCTGGAACCAATCAGATTGTCGACTGATACATTTGTTATGAGTAAACAAATCATGACAACGGGCGGGAAAAAGCATTGCATTTGCAACTCAAAAACGCGAAGATGGGCGATTTTTCCTAGGAATTTCACTGCAATAGACAGGAATTCCCTAATTTTAATCGACGAATTATTATACTCTTGACAATTCAACCAAAAAGCAGCTAACTTTTACCTAATCCGCATGACGTAAGACGCAAAAGACAACGCGCGTTAATGACGTCATCAATAATGGACGTAAACAACCAGCAGAACAACCGCTAGGCGGCGCATCGCTATTTCAAGAAAATCGGACTAAATCCGCCAAGGGTGAATTCAAACGTAGGTGGGTTCAACCTTGGCTAGCGAAGATGCTTAAAACAATGTGCAGTTACGATCCCTTAGAAGAAAAGCGACGAATATGAAATATGATAAGAGGTTCCAGTGTAATACAAAAGCAGGGTGGATCATCACGTGATCAAAATGGGTACATACACGGACGCAAGATGGCGGAAATTAGCGATTTTCGGTAGATTTCCCTAAATTGGCAAGTACTGATCCATTCGTTTGATTTACCATATAGCGCAGTCTATGCGCATTTCTGAGTGCTTTTCAGTGATGTCTGTCTCGTCTCTAGGCTTCATGTAGTTTCTGAGATACCCTCGAGGTTTTGAGCCGAATCGGAACGATTTTCGAGGGAAATTGAATATGGTACGTTACACGTTCCCCGGTTTTTGCATAAAAATAGCGTTTTCTCTCAAAAATTCCTACTTGATTCGATTTAATACTAAGGTCCTTCATGTGCAACAATCATACGTACTTTGCTTCAGCCTGTTCTTTCTTAAATTCACGAAAAACGGGGAAATTGTAGAAACGGTACGGAACACGTACATGATACGCAACACGTGATGATCATTTGCAAGTATGGTACGCACCACGTAAATATTTCAAATCCAACATAACTACAAAACGTACTCTTGGTCACAATTTTACAGTTTACTCATCGGTATTCATGTGACTATTTATAATGGGAACCCCGGTGTCCACATTTTTCTCTTTTGCAAAGACTTGAAAACTAAGTAAGTAGGCCTAGATCTATGTAATAAAATACGGCACAAAAATTCTCCTCATATAGGCTAAATAGGCCTAATCTAAAAAAAAGTCTAACGATGAAATGCAGAAATTCCACACCCAAAGACTAAACTCAGTCACATTTTACATTTCATACATCATCAGTTCACCAAATATTAATGACGCCACTGTGCAAATAAACTACGCACAGTGACATGCACAGACTAACCGGACATACAAATAAACTTCAACACGAGGGTAGGTAAATTCAATCTGCCTTTGGGAAATTTGCAGAATTCCTGTATTATCGTGTTTAAAAAGATACTCCTTTTACTTTTGCTAGTCATTTGTAAGCTTAAAATCGTGTATTCAATGGCAATGGTCGATCTTGTTTCTTAAGTGCACAGACAGTAAGTATGAATTCAGGGGTTGGACCTAATACTTCTGTTGATAACGTTTTCAGAATGAGTCTATTGGGACGAATTTGATAAATATATTCAAAAAGAAAGAGCTAGGCCTACTCAATATTGAAATGGGGCCGATTTGTTCCGAAGGTAGGCTATATGTATACATTTTTTCACCCATTTCTGCAAGCGCAAGCAAAACACTCATACCTACGTTTTCAAGAATTTCGGCTTCATAGGATTGCATTAAGACATTCTATGTAAAACTTCGTTTCATATTTCAATATTTGCAGAGATACTGATCTTCTTTTGTTAGCTCCACTGGCTCTCAGGCCAGCGGGCTATTGTCATGGCGTTGTGTCCGTCGTGCGTGCATGCGTCCGTCCGTCCGTCCGTGCGTCCGTGCGTCCGGTCGTCAACTTTTTCTTTAAAAATCTTCTCCTCAGAAACTACTTGATGGATTTCAATCAAACTTCACAGGAATGATCCTTAGGTGGTCCTCTTTCAGATTCCTTCAATTAATTCTGATTGAACCATAAAGTCTGGAGTTATCTGCCCTTGAATTAAAAAACGGCTGTTTTCTTTTGTATTCACTCTAGCCACTACAAATATTGATCCATCAAAACAAAACTTGGTCAGAATGTTGGTCCTGATAAGATCTTGCCTGAGGGCAATTTTCAGCTTGATCTGAATATTATGTCTTGAGTTATGTGCCCTTGAAATTGGCAAAACTACCATTTTTGACCTTATTTTTACTCAAACAACCATAAATATCCACCAATCAACATAAAACTTTCACATCATCTTACTGGCTATAAGATCTTGTGTTGGTGTAATTTTCAGCTTCATATGAATCTTAAATCATGATTTATCTGCCCTTGAATTTGACAAAATTGTTGTTTTCGACTTTGATTTTACACTCTTTACACCCACAAATATTGAATAATCAGGTCAAAAATTAAACAAGATGTAGGTGAAGTTAGGATCTTGCTTTAGTGTGATTCTTAGCTAGACAGGAATATAAAATCATCAGTTATATGCCTTTCAATTTGATAAAAATTGCTAATTATGACTTTTTTTTCACTCTAACAGCCAAATTCACTCTAATTAAGACTGTTGCAAAGCTTGGTAACTAATAGATCTTATATGAATGTATTTTCAGCTTTCTAGTTACTTTGTAATTGCTTTAAGAGCAACACGTATTGAAAAATCTAGTGAAAACTTGTACTTGATATTACAAGAAATTCAGGTTTGACAGCCATTTGCATTATTTTTGGAAAAGGGTTTTTCCCAGAATCTATTTTCAGCTCAAAATCTATTTTTAGAAATATGAAATATTTTGGAGTAATCATTTTTCTGTTAATTTAGATCTGTTGGGAAGAAGGAAAATTTTAATTGCTTGTGACATCCAAAGCTAGAATGTTCTCCCATTTCCTTTTACCCTTTCTCAAATGGCAAACATGTAATTTTACTTTCTTTGATTCAAGAACCACACATTTTGAACAATCTAGTTTTGTTACTTTCTTTTAGCTCTATGAAACACAAGCATTGAACAATCTAATCAAAACTTGGATTAAATATTACATGAAATTCAGGCCTGTGGAGCGACTCAAGACCTTCAGGTCTTCTAGTTTTTACCGGAAGTTCCTCATGCGATATAAAAACCAAGGGCAACTAAGTCCGTTAGCGATTCGCATGTTAGCTCATTCCCCGTGGGTAAAGCAATTTACTAAAAAATACAACTACATCTAGATCTACAGAAATTTTATTGGCTGTAACTCGGTAACGAAACGTAGTTTGTCCATTCAAACACAACAGTGCAATAACTATTTACCCAGCCTTAATTGGGAGTGGCGTAAACCTTTGTTTACTACTTCATAACCGTCTGTTTTGATTTGTTCCGTTTATATTGTTCACATGAGTTAATTGTTTGAAATAGATTGAAATAGGTAAACTCGTGCCCACGTGACTTCCATTTTAGGCTGGTTGTTGAATAATATAAATGCATATCTAGAATATCAATAATCTAAATCATATTACAGATCTATACACTACCAACACTGTTGAAAATAACCCCAAATAACCCCAACTTCGATACCAACTCCATACACGTCAACAAGACTGATCAACAATAACCTCGGCTCTCCGAGGGCGGTATAATTGCGGGGCCCATTACACATAATAATTATTTCTTTGTTATTGTCAACAGTATTGCCTAGATATATTTGCCTCTTAAAGGACAACAATTATAATAAAATGACATTCTTGTTTGGACCCATCTGATGACGACAAAGTTAATACAAATACAAAAATATATTCACCAATACAATTAAGACAAAATCAATATGACAAATGTATCCCTTTCCCAAACAGAACCTGTAAAATGGCATTGGAAAAACATTGATCCAAAAGAAAATGCAGATAATCACACTTTGTACTTTTGCCTAGAACGTTTCCTACGCTATATTGCACAAAAGTACACTTTTTCAAGTAGGTAAAAATAACGTAAATAATTTCTCTTACTAAAAGTGGGTCTGTACTTCCTTAATTACAGGCCAGTAGGAAGCGATTTCATATTGGGCGGGCTCAAGCCCTTTTGTCTGAATATTTAGGGGGGGGGGGGCTAAATTGAATTTTCCATAAATTTTCAGTGTAAAAGAAGGAAAATTTGAGCACCCCCTGTTCCTACGGGCCTGTAGTTAATGTAATTTCTACAATTCAATACGAAGTAGATTTCAGTTTCAATTGTTGCATTACAGATTGGATATATTCTCTATACCTTGGTATTTGAAGATGTTTTTCTTTCTGAATCATAAATTGGTGAGAGCTTTTTCTGATTCAACTTATCATTGATCTTTCTAACAAAGTAAAAGGTAATTTATCTAATCAACATGATTTGGTCTAGATAGAGCACATCTTGTAGAATCTGTTGTTGGAATTACTGTCTGGTTGGCATTGCAGCACATGGACGGCCTTAACTCTCTTCACTGTCCATGGTTTCTTGCCAAGAGAGAGCATCGACTTTGTTTTCCCCATGGTTCTGTAATGATAAACGAATGACGAATGACGAATGTTACGATCGTATATGTTAAAAAAATAAGTTATGGAATTCTGTTTCCGCAATCCACTTTTCTACTAATAAAACATGAAATGTCGACTAATCTACTTTTCTTGGGAAAAAGTTACCTAGAAAACCAGAACAGATTATTTTTTCTTGAAAGAATTGCCAGAAGTAAGTATGACAACATTTGATTTTTCTACTCTTCTACCTATTCTTTTTTGCTTGTCACAGTAACTACAGTCAATCGTCAGGGACAAAACATCAACTTTTCAACTTTTCTACTTTTCTACCTTACCATTTTGCTAGAGTAGTGGAAGTTAATCACATTAATGTCAACTTTTCTAAACTTGATACATAGAATAATACAACAATTGACGTGAGTCACACAGATTTTGACTTTTCTAGAAAGTTCTTTAGGTAGAAAAGTTGAAGTTTTGCGCCCGACAATTGTCAGAATTAGTGTGACAAAGTTCAATTATTCTAGGTCTCAATTTGCTAGAAGAGTGTCACACTAATTTCGACTTTTCTTGTAGGTAGAAAGGTGGATGCCAGTAACAGGATTTCGTATTAAAGCATGGGAAATAATTGTTGGTCCAAAGGCACATTCAGTTGAAAAATCATCGTGTATTATGAAACATACTGCACACTCTATTTTATTTATGAATTAAATCGTTCTGGTTAATGGATAGTATTACGTTCTACTAGTATATTCTTGTATTATTTAATCAAGTATGGATGATACCATGTACTTCGTCACGATTGGTGTGGGAAATTCATAAAACTTTGGTAGCTGTTGGATTTGAAATATTTACGTGGTACGTACCATAATTGCAAATGATCATCACGTGTTGCGTATCATGTACGTGTTCCGTACCGTTTCTACAATTTCCCCGTTTTTCGTGAATTTAAGAAAGAACAGGCTGAAGCAAAGTACGTATGATTGTTGCACATGAAGGACCTTAGAATTGAATCGAAACAAGTATGAATTTTTGAGAGAAAACGCTATTTTTATGCAAAAACCGGGGAACGTGTAACGTACCATATTCAATTTCCCTCGAAAATCATTCCGAATCGGCTCAAAACCTCGAGGGTATCTCAGAAACTACATGAAGCCTAGAGACGAGACAGACATCACTGAAAAGCACTCGGAAATGCGCATAGACTGCGCTATATGGTAAATCAAACGAATGGATCAGTACTTACCAATTTAGGGAAATATACCGAAAATCGCTGATTTTCCGCCATCTTGCGTCCGTGTATGTACCCATTTTGATCACGTGATGATCCACCCTGAAAAGGTCCATATCGATGCTTTTCAACGAAAACCTTAAAACAAGCTGCAGTTACGAGGTTTTCGTTGAAAAGCAGCTGTCAATAGTGTTGATTTCCGTCAATGCATGATGTATTATGGGAAACAAGTCTGTAGACCGGTAAGAGCCGGTGAATGATCAAATGTCGTTTTATCTTTTTGTTTCTAAATAACCATTTCCCACACAACAAAATTTAGGCTGGTCTATTATAGCACAGAAAATATTGACGGTAAAGCCCGACTGGTTATCAACATTTTCTTTTTCTTTGTTTATTTTTTCCCAGTATTTCCTGTAAATACATGTAGATACATTTAGACTATCTCATAAGCGCTACCGTTTAGGAACTGGTTTCTTTAGATTACAATGCTTGTCACCAGAGACATTGATAAACATTATTATATGTTTCTGTTGTCACCGAAGAATTAGGTTCGAAATTTCAATGATAAATGCGTTCAACTGTCTAGAATTTGGATAGAACAAAGCGACTCCATATTTTAAATTTTACTGTTAACGTGGTTCAGAAAACATATGAAAAATGACCACTGTTTCTGCGTTCGATTCGATTCTATGCAACTGGAGAAACATGTTTCAATCAGTCTTATCGAGGCAAAAATGTCACTAGAATAACTACCAGTGACAGATCCAGAATTTGTCCGGGGGGGGGGGGGGGGGGAGGGGGATCCAAGCCCAAATGATGGCTATAAATTTAATGTGTTAAATATGTAAAGTTAAATAGTAAAAATTCAATTTTCAGCCAATACCAGGGGACCCCACCCCCACCGACCCCCTCATTATTCGCCCTTGACAACGTCTCTTGTTTTGAAAATCCAAGGATATAAGCTTCCATGTTTGCATTGTCAATTGTCTAGCATTATAGGCCAATCTGTCTCGCGAGACAACTTTATAATTATACTAATCATCCAGTATCAGGAAAACGGCCCTTATAGTTTTTGAGTCTACCATTTTTCCAGATCAGCCTGCTCTTGTGTGAAGCTTGTTTATATCCCATACCGCTATATCACAACTGCATTTGATCATTTAAAAGGTATTTGAGAGCAGCGTGGATCTTGATCAGACTGCGCGTATGCGCAGGCTGATCAAGATCCATGCTACTCTCCAATGTTACAACGGTATTTTTCCATATCCTGGCTCAAATGAATAATTCATGATGAAGCTAGGCCCATAAGCGATTATTCATTCTATGTTCATAATGGCGAGACGGTTTAATTATTGTTACGGCTTGATGGCTCTCGGCTGATTCTACAGAAGGTGTCAGTTTGATATCGGGAAATAGACGACAAACAGGGTACGTAATTCATAAATGCAATATTCTCTTTCTCTGTTTGTTTCTCTGTCATTCTATGTTTCTTTCTGTCTCTGTTATCCTCCCGCTGTCTAAAGCCGCGGCTATGACGTGGTTGGTCACACGTTGTTCAAACGCTCAATCATTGGGTCCCGAGTTCGATCCCCAGCCGCTGCGAATATCCTCTCTGATATTTGCCGCCGACAGTAATGTAGGGTTACATGCTCCGGTATTCACGATATGACTAAAAGACTATTAAAATGGATCTAAACCCATTCAATCTATTTGTCATTTTTTTTCTAGTTCTTGTCTCTCTTATTGTTCATCCTTTTATGCCTGTTTTTCAATTGACTATATATTTCACAATCAAGGCCTGGTTTGACCTCAATCGCAAAGGCTATGAATTAATTTTGAAGTTAAAAAGAACATGTAGGTAAGCAACATTCTCTTCTTTTCGAGAATATTTTTCAAATGCTTGTCGACAAAAGAAATGTGATCAAAAAATATTATTTGTCTGTTAATAAGCTCTGAGAATACATTTTTAATTTGCTTTGGTCTAGAATTGTTTGATATTTTCTGATAACATGTAGAACCGTGTTACCTTTCAACCTTCCAGCAAATAATCGATGGGTATTTAAGCATTTATAAGCCGTTCTCTAGAACAAAGCTCTCTGCATATTGATAATAGCATTAACCCTTTCCCAGACGACAAAATTCTAGGGTTACCGAATTTGAAAGCTGCTGCAGACGACAAAACAGATGTTACTGGAGGTTAAAATGGTGAATATTACAACACAGAAAACATTGAGGCAAAAGGAGAAAATGCTGATTTATCAGCATTTTCTTCTTTTGTCTCAATGTTTTCCAAAATTGATTCTATAGAGGACGTCAAAACCAGGTCTTGTTTGAGAAGGTTTAACCCTTTCACTCGAAAGTTCCTGCCTATGGCATTTTCTGAGATAGAATATTGGCCATGTCCTTATTAGATTAATCATACGGATGATAGTTCCGAGAGTACATGTAGATTTGTCGTAGTCGTGGTTGTGTGTGTAGGCCTACTGGTAGTATTATAGGGCCTCTCGTTGCTCTAAGCACAGTAGATATGGACCCCTTTGTTGTATCGTATGGCGCGATACACATTGTGGTATACATATTCTAATTTTAGAAATTACGTCATGAGGGATAATTATTTGTACTTGAAAGTCGTATATATAACCTACACATAAACTGTTTACACGGTATAATTTTTCAAGCAGTACTATAAGTATACATTGAAGTTCGTTTAATCTCAGACCACGCTGAAAATTCGTGTAAACGAAATTCTAGTATAGTTTTATACTTTGCATAGCAATGGAAAGTCCCTACTTCCGGTTTGCCCATGGTGGACATGTATTTTTCCTATCCGTTTAAATGCAACGCATTTATGCATACCATTTCGGGTTGGACTAAAACACGCAATGGACCTGTTTTTGGCGCAAAGGACGCAAAGGACATGAAGGTGACGCAAATGAGATTTATATCAGTCCAGACTCCTTAATCATGATTTTTTATCGCATTAGATTGTTATATTCGTGTATTTTACGATTAAATCTAGTCAGTAATCTTTGTTTTGGGACATAAAGTGACTGATTTTTGTGTTGAATCCGATTTAATAGGCTACTCACGGACGAAAAGGAGCTGGCTGCGGCGCAAAGGAGATTCATATAAGCCCAAACTCCTTTATCATTATTTTTATCGCATTTAAATTGTAATTTTCACGTATTTTAAGATCATATCTAATCCATAATGTTTATTTTTTTTGACAAAAGGTGTCTGATTTCTGTATAAATTCCGATTTTCATATGCTAATCACAGGCGAGAAGGAGCTGGGTGGCGCAAAGGAGATTTGTATCTGTATAAACTTTTTAATCATAGATTTTCGTCACAATTGATTGTAATATTTATGTATTATTAGACCATAGCTATTCAATAATAATTATGTATTCTTTAGAAAAAAGTGTCTGTTTGTTTTATTAATTCCGATTTTCATAGGCTATACTCACGGGCGAAAAGGAGCTTGCGGTGGCGCAAAGGAGATTCAAATCAGCATAAACTCCTAAATCGTGAATTTTTATTGCATTAAATTGCTATATTCATGTATTGTAAGATCATATCTAATCAATAATGTTTATGTTAGAACATAAAGTGTCTGGTTTTTGTATTAACGATCTGGGACCATAATGGAATTCGGTTATTATCGCCGATAATCGGGTATTTACGGCACTCGGGTATTTCCGTGAAGCACACTTCGGAAAGATTCGCTTTTGTTCTCACCTCGGTTTACTTTCTCGTAAACATTAATAGATTTCGGCCGTGTAAGCTATTTAAAGTGTATTTTTCTGCATAGATAGAGATAATTCTCGTATTTCTCGTTGTTAGTAGCACGAAAAATGCTTAAATATTATCGTTCTGAACACTCTGGCGGTTAAACGTATATTAAACGTACATTCATCCATTAGAATCGGAAATACATGAAAAATACTTTTTCATGTTGTATTCTATAAATAGTAACAAAAAGGAAAGTGGAAAGTACATCGAAATAGGGAACGATTTTTATCCAGTTAATCGTGACGTAATTTCGGACATACAATAGTAATTCGTTGGAGCTGTTATAAAATCTCGTAACTACGGCTTAAATCAGGCCGTAGTTACGATATTTTATGACAACACTGACGGTTTATCAAAACACAACCCGAACCCCTGTCTATTGTTAAAACAAAATCCATTGCCTTTCATATGAATTTTCCGTAGTTTGTTCAATTTCAACATTTCCTTTCATAAATATTTTCTGTAAACATGTGACATAATATAATAAGATATTAAGTGTCCATGTAAAATAATCTGAATTTGATTGACAAAGGCGTTCTTATACAGTAGTACATGAGACCAATTTCAACCCGCTTTAACCCAACGGCGGAGAATCACCTGACATAATAGTTTCGATGTTTTCAAACAATTCTGTCAATAGATGGCCGATTTGAAAAAAAAAAAAAAGAATTTAAGCAATGAAAGCGGGAACACTCCGGCATGACTTTGCTGAATGCGAAGGGTGATCTTTGAAAAATCAGCTGATATTAAAGTTATTGACGACCAACCAAAACTTAATTTGGTTGTAAATAACGTTTTTATCAGCTGATTTGTAAAAGAGGTACCATACACTTCTGATCTCGAGGCTTTACACTTTTCTGCTTCAAACCGATTTCATTTGTCAAGTATTTACAAAATTATTGACGATTTTCTGAAAGGGCAGTGTCACATGACTCCCCACCCAATGTATATGGTGATATTGTTTTGTTTACAATAGTTTATGTAGGAACTACAGGGAAGTGTGACAATGAATATTTGATTAGATAGTTTCTTTATATCAGTAACTATGAAATAACGTGTTGTTACATTTGACCTTACAATATTTGCTGAAATTGAATGACCTATTTTGAACATTTTGTCCTTGCTTTGAGCACCCCTACTAAGTTTGAATGCATGAAAAACCAAATTTTAACGGTAACTTTTTCCCAATCTTGTTTTATTTGCACAAGTATAGATTAGAGATATATTTGATGTAGGTTTCATACCCTGCCAGTCAAAATTACAAAAAATATAGATCAAAGATAAAAAGTTAATTTTTCATCAACGCCGAAAAAATACAGTCGCAAAATCATAAAGCTTATGTATAATCAGGTGTTTTTTTCCTTAATTTTGTTTTTTATAGTTTTGTGTTAGCTTATTTGTGTTTCATACATATCTGTTGTAGCATACAAGCTGTAAAAATGTCAGATATTATCATATTCTGCAAAAAAAAATGAGATTTACAGAGTTGGTGTTTCCCATTTTCCCGCCATTTATGTAAAATGGGGTCAGTAACTGAAAATAGATATAAAATTGAAATATATCGGTAAAATATGTTAATAGTTTCATTTTACCTTCGTCTTGTATCATAGAAATAATATATAACAATACTTTTTGTATTTTCAAAAGTTTCTATTATGGTTCCAGATCGTTAATTCCGATTTTCATAGGCTATACTCACGTGCGAAAATGAGCTTGCGGTGGCGCAAAGGAGATTCATATCAGCCCAAACTTCTTAATTTTGAATTTTCATCGCATCAAATTTTTTTAGCCCAACCGTACCATTTCGAATCGCAATAAGAAATCAAAGAACGAGAAGTACCTTACTATTGAATGACCACTACATGTTGAACTTGGACTGGTCAACTTGCATTGTTACAAGGGATCGTATTATCTGACTAGATATGTATATTGCTAGTAGAACAAATGGGTTTTCTCAAGCGTTTTTCAAAATTGCATTACAATGTGAATTCCTACTTTCGGTTTGCCCATGGCCTATCCGATTCACTGCATCGCTTCCTAAGAAATCAAAGCACGAAAAAGACTTACCCGGTAAGTATTGAATGAACACTGCATGTACAATTATGGATGATTCGATTCCATAATTTCAAGTGATCGTCTGAACTAAATAGGCATGTGTATAACTAGTAGAACAAATAGGTTTTCTCAATTTTTTTTCTAAAAATTACAAACTGTTAGGGGTTTTCACATAAAAGAACAACCCACTTTTAATGTCTCAACAGTTTTTGACTGGATGGATTTCAAAACCGTTCAAAAGAATACTTTATGCGCAATCAATTCGCCGCCACAATCAAAACTTTAGTCCTGTACTTTTTGTTACACTCTAGTAAATCTCCTCGTATGTGTCGCTCGTTCTTTGTGTTTTTTTGTGTGTGATAAGTACAAATATAGGTCCCGATTTATGACCTGGCAGAGATGATCTGCCGGGTGAATTATTGAGACATATTCATGGTATTGCTTGTATTGTGTTACAGCTTAAATCCTAAACATTAGCGGCTGGTAGTTGTCACTTTATATGGCATTTCTGTATTTATCTTTTTTACATTTAATTCATTGCAAAAGTAATAAGGATCATATCCGTGGCATTGTGACTGCTGTGCGTTCGTTCATCTATGTCTGTTATCATAAACGTTTCCTATTCCTGCTGTTATCAAAGCATTTTTAGATTCCATAGACTAAGATTAGCGTGCACTCTGATCTATTCAACACAGTCTGTTCTCTATTGAATGATTATACGAAGAACAAATAAGCTATAGTGGTCAAAATGTTCCGGTTTGGAAAATTTACTTGATACGATTTTTATATTCAGAAGGCTAATGGATAAACAAGTACTTTTTTTCTATTTAATTAAAGTATTTTACCTATTCTGACCAAAGGCTAGCGGGGCTTATGCTACGGTCCTGTTTCAGGCGTGCGTTCATGTGAAAACTTCTCCAAAATTACTAGGCCAGTTTCAATCAAGATTCAAACATGAATCTTCTAACATAGGAATCTAACAGGAATCTTCCTTGCATGGAGCCTTTCGAATTGTTTTTGTTTTCTTTTCTTTTCTTTTTTTTTCGAAAAATATTTTCATAGTGAACTGTGGTTACTATGGTGCACTTTCAATTTATTTGTGTGTGTCTTTTTTTCCTTCTTTTTTCCAAAGAATAATTTCACGGAGAAACGATTCAGGACCATCTTGGTCCTAATTCCTTGCTGAAATATTCGGTTTCTTTTCTTGTTTAAGTTAATTGTAATCCCCATTTATTCAACTGCAACATTTAACACTTTTGTATTTGCTTACTTCCCCTCCTATGTTGTTTGATTAATGTATAATCTGGCTGAACACACAAAAATAGACTAGATCTAGCACCAGCATATGCAGACATGCAATCCTGTTTCGATTTTCACTGCATGTTGACTTAACCAGACACTTGTACCATTCAGTACTTTGGTATAATTTTTTAAGCGCGATACAATTCATTTTGCTGTACATTACAGCAATTTTTTACTTGTTCTCTTTATCCTACACTTACCTTATTTATTATAATATCAACAGAATTTGTAAGTTCCATTGTAAAAGATGCATCTATTTCTCATTGCAGATATCTCTAGAAGATTTAGAGCGGTAACAACTCGACATCGGTATTGGTGTATTCATAATGGCGGACGAAGAATTTGATCCTAGGCGTCGGCGGAGGGGGAGACAGAAAAGGGAGAAAGTTCCGATGGACGAGTTGATAAGAAGAAAAAGAGAAGCTGAAAATATCAAAGTAGAAACTGACAACAGTAATTCTCCCAAACCGCGAACACCCAACCCGCGTCAAGATTCGGGACGATCCGGGAGAAATGACGATGCAGACGACGCATTTCCGGAGTTACCACCGGAAAGCAGACTGCGCATGTCTGAAACACCACCGCCTTTACCGATGAAAATGAAGGAAAACCGTCCGAACAACAGACAATCTGTCCAATACGGTAATTCGAACCATGATACGGCAACACGCCAGAATAACGAGCAACGTAGAAAGAGTCACTATGATCCTCCGAGAGCGAGGGATGAACCACCGGAACAAAGTTACAATCAGAGAAGGAAAAGCTATGCCGTTCCGAAGCGAAATGATACCCCAAAATTCAAACACAACGGTCAACAAATTGATTTGTCTGACCAAAGATCGATTGCCTCCGACAGAAGCACTGCCTTACCAGAATACGTTAGTATATTGTATTTCTATCTTTTGATTTACATGCACTTGATAACTTGTATAATATATGCAAACAATTGACACCCATGCTTTGCAGTAGATCTATCTTATATCATGTTCATAGTTCATGTAAAATGCAAATTCAGTTTCCAAGGTTTAAATGTTGGTCTTTCTTAATATACCCTTTCCTTAACCCATTACCAAACGGCAATATTTTAGGACTCCTCCAAATTCAAAGATGTTGCAGACGACAATATAAACCGAATGAAATTCTACATTTTTTGTTCTTTTTCTGAGGAAAATAGTGTGGGAAGTGAAGAAATTGCTTGTCACAAGCAATTTCTTCATTTTCCACAATGTTTTCCAAAGCCATTTTCTTGTGAGGAGCCAAAAAGAGCCTCTGTGTGGTAATGGGTTAATATATCCTATTCTTTACTAGGAAGACGATTGGCAAGAAAGCAAGACGCTAGCCGAGAGCAATGAGTACATGTTGGTGAATGAAATTGCGTGTGACGTCACATTTCTTGTTGGTCCAAACGAAGACGTGGTAGCGGCGCATTCGTTTGTGGTGATGTCGAGAAGTTTCAAACTGTACAAGTTGGTCAATCAGCAGGCGAACATGGTGAACAAAGTCGTGGTTATTCTAGATGTGAATACCGAGTCATTCAGGAACCTTCTGAGGTATGTATCTTGATCTTGCAGTATAATTACAATTAATGATAAATGTATAATTAATGATACATTTATGTGCAATATCAAATTTTGCTTTGTGTGTACCTAATTCATTTTCTACGATTTTGATTTTTCCATTTAAAATTGAAGCGTTCCAAATACGTGCAATAATTACAAAACATGTAACCATAAGATTCGTAATAAGATAGTAGATCTATGTAAGTGAAACCCATTCTGATAAAAAAGGAGAAATGAACACAATGCTTTGACCATCGTTTTTGCTGATATTATACGTAAGTCCTACTTTTTAACGCAGCTATTTCTCTCGTTTTAGATATTTCTATACTGACGAGTTAAACTTGACCGTGAATGAAGCAATGAGCCTCGTTCCTACAGCAGACAAATATGGCGGCCGCCACATCAAGCAGAAATGTTTCCGATATCTACTATCGGAGATGAGCTCGGAGAACGTCTGCGCCATACTAGAACTGGCGCACGAATATGTGGAGCAGGTTGTGTACGACAAGTGTCTCAACTTTATACTCGTCAACGCTGTCGATACGCTCAACGCACATGGCTTCAGAAATCTGTGTCGACAGTGCGTTGAAAATATTGTAGATTCCAATGATCTGAATGCAGACGAACTTACAGTGTTCAGCGGGTTAGTTAGCTGGGCGAACGCTGAATGCTCGCGACGTAAGATGCAGACGAACGATAAACACAGACGAGATGTGCTGGGGCATTTATTATATTGTGTACGGTATTGTACAATAGGCGTTCACGAGTTTACACACAAACTCTCCCACAATGAGATCCTCTCCGCTGAAGAGAAGATCACCCTGTATCAATATTTCCATGGGAAGATACAGGTTCTGCCGTCACACCTGCAGAAATCCAGCAGACGTAAACGCGTGGTTAGACCAGAGATCTTAAATCATGGATACGAGAAAGAATACACTGGGTCCAACTATGGCTCAAATAGTACGCCGAAACACTATCCAAAACACAATAACGTTGGCAATCCGGAAGAAACGTTCCGCGTACTGAGGTTCCGGGGCACGAGCGGCACGTGGAAGAATAAAGGCACTGACGCCATCATGTTCCGATGTTCCGCGTCTATCGTCCTGTTGGGTATACAGATATACGGGCCTCCTGGCGGCACGGAATATTACGACGTCAACGTAAACGTCTGCCACGGGAAGGAAGTCATTCGATGTGAAGACTTCACCATCACAACCGAGCCTGGTAAAACGTTTTATGACGTCATGTTACGGGATCCTATCCTGGCACCCACCATGGAGTGTTTTACCGTCCAGACGACCATTAAAGGTGCGCCGAGTGTCCGTGGTGTGGACGGGGTCAAGTCTATAAATATTGAAGGTGTCGAGTTCGAGTTCTTTCCCAGCAGTACGAGTTTGAACGGCACGGATGAAACTACAGGCCAGATACCTGCCTTGTTGTGTTGTAAACCTGTCAAACTTTGAGAAAACAACAACAGAAATATACCCAAAATATTACTGGTATATTATAAAGACAATTTAAGTTACAGTATACGTTTGCTAAACTTTCCAGAATGCGAAACTATGTCATGATTGTTTGTTTTTGTTTTACCATACAAACGCTACATATAGCTCGCGATAATTGACCTGGCAGAGCATCTAGCCAAAGATGATATACCATGTCATTTATCGAGAACAATACTTACAAAGCTATTTTAGCGAGCCGGGACTTTATGTCCGGGGAGCTAATTATGGCACAGCCCTATTGTCGGCGTCGCGTCTTCAAAAACTTTAATCCTGTCTATATCTCAGGCACTATTAGAGATACAGCATTGATACTTCACACATTGATACCTCCTGTCAAGACCTTTCATTTGGGACCATGGCCTTTGACCTAGTGGCCTTGGAGTTTGGCATAGTTTTAAAAATTCAAACTGTTTTTGTGACAAGCTCACGTATAGGCGAGCTACGTTGTCCGCAGAAAATGCACCCTCTCTGACAATGTACAGGTTACACAAGACGTAAAAAACCGCAACGAAATTAATACAATGCATTGCAGCTTGGCAATAAATACGATTGCGTTGGAGTATCGGAAACAGGTAAATGACTCAAGTAGCTTTGGTACTTTGGTGACAGTTCCATGAAATCTGTAATTGATACAGATTATACAACTGAAATTTTCCACCAAGCATATAGAACTGGAAAAGGACGAAAATCAATAAAGTTAAGTGTTTATAAAGCTGTTTTTATTCGAAATGATTTGTGAATGATTCGTGATTTTCATTACGCCCAATGCCCTTGCAAAACAGTTTTATAGCCAAATCAACTCCCATCGGTTTTCTTAGCCATTTTTGGAAAATGAGTTTGGCCTAATTGTGAAACCTTTAAAAGCGCAAAAAAGCTCATTTTTTGGCTAAAAAGGAAAGTGAAATACTCATTTTTCTACGACACATTTAACATTTCAATAGATTGGGAAAAATGAAAGAATATTTGCTTTGGGATCACAGCATTTTGCTTTGGGAATGCCTCCGTTTTAAGGAGGTACATAAAGCTTCGGAAGCCCCTCCCATTTCTGCTCAAATGCCCTATCCATTGAAATTCCAACCACTTCCGGTTCTTATCAAACTTTAAATATTGAGACATTCTAAAGGTGGTAGTGCTAAATTATCGTGGGTCTCAAACATTTCAATGGAATGAATGTCTGCAAAATTAACATGGGGCATTTGTGGTTCAACGGTCATCTTCGCAAGCCAAGGGTGACATCTACGACGTCACGTCGTTTCTGTCATCTTCGCAAGCCAAGCGTCGCTTCTGTATTCACCCTTGGCGTATTTAGTCCGATTTTCTTGGTCTCCTGGAAAGCGTTTTCATTGGCTCCAGCGAGGTCTCGCTGGAACCAATCAGATTGTCGACTGATACATTTGTTATGAGTAACCAAAATCATGACAACGGGCGGGAAAAGCATTGCATTTGCAACTCAAAAACGCGAAGATGAGCGATTTTTCCAAAGAATTTCACTACAATAGACAGGAATGAATGAATGAAAGGAGTTTTAAGGCCCTTCGACTACTAAGGTCATATTGGGCGCACTCACTGTAATTATACCTCACTACAAGATGTATAAATATGTATTAGTTACATAAACATCCAGAGGAGAAATGATAAAAATACGATATTATATAACGGATAAAATTCTATGCAAAATAACAAAACACCATGAATAATCCGACGTGAGCACGAAAGGGCATGGGCTCCCCCCAGATCAGAGGATACCCATGCCCGAGTCCACCCGACCGGAAAATCCACAGATCATCTAAATAAATTAAACAAACTGAAATAAACCAGATAAAAATATCAGAAATAGGATAAAATAACAAAACATCATGAATAATCCGACGTGAGCACGAAAGGACATGGGCTTCTCCCAGATCAGAGAACACCCATGCCCGAGTCCACCCGACCGGAAAATCATATAGAAAATATAATGCACTTCGCTGAATAATCCGACGTGAGCACGAATGGACATGGGCTCCTCCCAGATCAGAGGTCACCCATGCCCGAGTCCACCCGACCGGAAAATCCATAGGGCATATAGCCTATTCAAATTAACTGAAGTATAAATGATTAAAAATATCATATGAAATATTGTATAACAATGTACCATGAATAATCCGACGTGAGCACGAATAGACATGGGCTCCTCCCAGATCAGAGAACACCCATGCCCGAGTCCACCCGACCGGAAAATCCATAGAACATATAAAATATCACAGAATAAATATCACAGCTAGATCTTTTTAAAGAGATTGCACTCTTTCAGAAAGTTGAAAATTGATTCAGGCCTTACAGTTTCAAACAACGTTTTCAAGCTGTCGACGTTAAAGTGCCTGTTTCTTATGATGGCTAAATCCACACAATCATTGAGTAGATGCTGAACAGTTAGTGCCTCGTTACAAGGAATACATTGAGGTTTTTCCTCGTTCTTTAATAAGTACGAATGGGTCAAATGTGTGTGACCAATTCGTAGTCGGGCCAAAACTAACTCCTCGCGGCGGTCAGATCGAAGACCTGGCAGCCATTCACCAAGTGCAGGTTTTATGGAAAACAATTTATTTTGGTGATTGGCCTCGTCGCTCCAACAGTTCTGCCATACATTTTGAATAAAATTATGAATGAGAGGTTTAAAATCAGTAAAAGGAACTTTAAAAGGTAAAATATCCAGTGACAACGCCTCCTTGGCAGCGTTGTCTGCCTCTTCGTTGCCACGTAGACCACAATGGCTTGGAAGCCAGCAAAAGACAATATCAGTATCTTCGTCAGAAGCATATAAACGAGAAAGCTTCTCAAGAAGTTTTACAATAACAGGATTTCTTGAGAAGCTTTCTCGTTTATATGCTTCTGAGGAATTCCCTAACTTTAATCGACGAAATATTATACTTTCGACAATTCGACCAAAAAAAAGCAGCTAACTTTTACATAATCCGCATGACGTATGACGCGAAAGACAACGCGCATTAATGACGTCATCAATAATGGACGTAAACAACCAGCAGAAAAACCGCTAGGAGCGCTTTGCGATTTCAGGAAAATCGGACTAAATCTGCCAAGGGTGAATACAAACGTAGGTGGGTTCGACCTTGGCTAGCGAAGATGCGTTTCTGTATTCACCCTTGGCGTATTTAGTCCGATTTTCTTGGTCTCCTGGAAAGCGTTTTCATTGGTTCCAGCGAGGTCTCGCTGGAACCAATCAGATTGTCGACTGATACATTTGTTATGAGTAACCAAATCATGACAACAGGCGGGAAAAAGCATTGCATTTGCAACGCAAAAACGCGAAGATGAGCGATTTTTCCTAAGGATTTCACTGCAATAGACAAGAATTCCCTAACTTTAATCGACGAATTATAATAATTTTGACAATTCGACCAAAAAAGCAGCTAACTTTTACATAATCCGCATGACGTGTGACGCGAAAGACAACGCGCGTTAATGACGTCATCAATAATGGACGTAAACAACCAGCAGAACAACCGCTAGGCGGCGCTTCGCGATTTCAAGAAAATCGGACTAAATCCGCCAAGGGTGAATACAAACATAGGTGGGTTCAACCTTGGCTAGCGAAGATGTTCAACGGTGTACTTATGCAGAAAGAAAATAACTACTACATGTATTAAAGAACAAAAATGAACATATCCGAAAATACTGTTTCAATCTCACAATATAACTCAACATGTTTCCAGACATGTTGAAATCGTTTTATCATTGAGTTCTAAAAAGGCCTTTGGCAACGCGTGCAAATGTGTAAAACGTCAAGGCAAAACAGATTGTGAAGCTTATGGGTATTTGAAAAGTGGCTTATTTTATGACGGTGTGTTTAATTGAGCTGGGATCTGGAATTTTGCCCTTAATCCTTTATCAAATGACAATATCTTAATTATTCGTCCAATCTGGAAAGAGTTGAAGAAGTCACTATAAATGATAACATGTAGGGAAAAATACATGAAACGGCATAGAAAATCTGAGAAGAAAAGCAGCATTCTTATTTCTTTCCTTGCAAGAACAACACAGATCTAGATCATAATGCGGATATGCGACATACGTAAGCTTATTTAGAATCATGTTGGTCCCAAACACCATAAAGGCCTATTTTTCAGATCTCAACTGAACTGTTCATTTAAAAAGACTTTAGGTGACGGAAGGCATATTCAGTGGACTATATTCGTAGCAAATATACACAAGAACTTCATGAATTTGGTCGAGTCCAAAATGCATTTTCTCGGCTGGATACATCCGATTGAAAATCGTTTTGATCACATAGCGCAATGCTTTATGTTGAATTCTAATCAAAATTCCAATCCCGACAATTAAAATTTCATGGATATTGTGATATAAATTTTGTAGTCTGATACTTGTGATCCCCACGGTGTTGCGAGTTGACAGGGTACTGAATGATATTTCGCTTTTCAACAAAAACCTCGTAACTGTAGCAACGTCAACTTTCAATAGCCCTTTTCCAAATTGCAAAAAAATTAGACCAAACAGTAGTTCATTTTGAAACTCAGAAAGCTACTGCATACGCCAGACTGGGTATTGATACATTTGGAACACCTCGGATAATTCCATCAAAGATCGAATCATCGATTCGGAAGTGTGTGTGTATGCAGAAATGTTAAAAAAATCGCATTTCTTAGCAGGAAGTTATTACGCTTAATAAAGTAGTTTTCGATGTCATCCAAATGAACAACCATGGCAGCTTATGGGACTTGCAGGGTGAAATCATTATAAAAAGAGAGGACACTGCAACTGCATACAATGCATTTCAGTATCATTGTCGCTTTATTGTTAACATTAGTTACGGACAAACGTTTTCTGTTGTTGTTCTATTTTCTATTCTATTCATAATCTGAAAGTAGATCCACGACCTACATCCAAGGCAGGCCCGTAGGAATATTGAGGGGGGGGGGGCTAAAGCCCTTGTCCTGAATATTGGAGGCGGGGGGGGGGGGGCTAATTTGGATTTTCCCAAAATTTTCAGTGTAAAATTAAGAAAATTCGACATTTTTGACCAACATTGGGGGGCTTAGCCCCCCCCCCCCCAGCCCCCTGCTCCTACGGGCCTGCAAGGTAAAATTCGACAGAATTGTCCGTGGTGTTCCAAATGGGTATTGATAAAGACAATATTTGTGGTACACCATATACATTGTTGGTGAACTCGGCCAAAGCGAGGGATGTTTTTTGGCGATCAATGTATTCCGTCGGTGTTGTTATAAAATATCGTAACTACGGCTTTATCGAAGCCGTAGTTACGAGATTTTATAACAACAACGACATTTTGTCAACAAAACGTTAAACCCGGTCTGTTGTTAGAACAAGATCATTGTCATTGGAAAAAAATCTATAAACTCACATTCAAACGCAAAATATCCATACCTTGTTGTAGCGAAAATTGGTTTAGTTCACCACCAGTGATATAACACTGATATAGATTGTCGACATTTTCCTTTTTTCTTCTTTTTAAAGGTATACAGCCCATCATTTCAGCCTACGAAATGCACCAAATTACACACACTTGTAAAATTAATACACTTTGAACACAGAAGCCGATTCACCGTGCCGTATTTCAAGATTTAGCTTCAAGAAGAAAATTATCTACAAATATTATTTTACCCTATATTCATTATGCAGGGGAGGTTATTTTGAACATCTTTGTCAAATATTTCCATAAGTATGCATTATTTCAAAATTCTAAACAGTTCAAAATGCTCATGTTTGTATTTGGAATGGTAATTTTATGTACCTAACACAGTTAAGTATTTACTGGCACTTTTCAAATTTCGCATCTGGCTCTTAAATAACTAGTGTTAATGATGGGTTGCATTACTTAATGTTCCCTTATTATTTTCTGTCAGTTTAGGGACGTCAAAAGCAAGTCGTGTTCTTTACGGGATGTGTCTTCGAGGAATTTCAATTTCACCGTCATAATATTATTTGTTATCCCTTTCCTAAAACATAGGGTCCTTAATTTGACTACCAGCACTCAAATACCAAATTACATAGACATCTCTTTGTAACTTAGTAACTGAGTACGGGGGGGGGGGGGGGGGGGTCAAATTACGAACTCTATATCTGAAACAAGAAGCTGTAGAAAAGGCGATACTGGTGTCCAATTTATGATATGATAAAGAATGAGCCTTGCACAAAATTTGGCAAATGTAATGAGATTTTTTTCGTCTCCACTGCTTTTGGGCGTTGGAGTTTTTTTTTAAGTTGTTAGGCGGCCTAACATAGGCCTAATCATCTCTCTTATGTCAAGAGTATGTCAAGTGTATGCGTAAAATGTATGGCTAGGCCTACAGGCCCCTACCTACACTCATTCAAATTTTAGACAGATGACGTTCGAATAATGTAGAATAGTTGGACTGCATTTTGCGAATATGTACAGCACTTTCGAATATGTAGAGAGAAAGTAATAAGAATCACTGTGGGGAAATGTTTTAAAACCCTTTCCCAAACAAGACCTGGTTTTGACACAAATTTCTTCCTTTTTAACATCAATCTTGTTGTCTAGAGCAGCTTTTAAAAAGTAGGGCCTACCACCCAATTTTTTGTCGTTTGGGAACGGGTTAAAGGCTCCACTAGTCATCGGCCCATATAACCAATTAAAATACCACAGCATAGGCCTACATGTATTCCCACAATGTTCAATGTCTGGTTTTGACGTCCCTGTAAAAATGGAGAAATGTTGACTGCTCTAAGCATTTTCTTCTTTATCATCTAAAATTTCAAGATTTCGGTTTTGAAATTGAGCCCATTTTTGTCGTCTGCATCTCTTTTGAATTTAGATTGGCCTAAGTCTATGACTGTTGTTTCGTAAAGGTTAACTTTAACCATTTCGCAAACAAGAACAGAGTTCGACATTTCTTCAGAAGAAAAGGTCTGAAAACATCGAAGGAAAGAAGACAATTCTGAAACTCAGCATTTTCTCAATATTCTTCAACATTTTTTGTGTCATCATTTATAGAAATCCCATGGTTTTTACACGTAGGCCTATTGTGTCATCTGTCCCAGCTCTAGATTAAAGTGACATTTCAGAATATTTTGTCATAAATTTTACTTTTATTTTAATCTGAAAGAGCATATTTCCTTATGAAAATTCTGAAAATTTCAAGCCAAAATATTGCGCCGTTTACGAGAAATTTATATTTTTGTGTTAAAACTGAACAAATTGTTGTGGACAACAGTTCGAATTTATATGCAATTTATCGATTATGTCTCAACTTTAAATGCGTGTATCTCGCTTATTGGCAACAACTTCAAAAAACTAATAGTATTTATACTCATTAGAATAACCAATCTTGGCATCAAGACATACTTTAAAAAATTGAAATTGGAATGAAATGCCCCTTTAAAGGGGCATGCTAAATTTCTACTTAGAAAGGTTAAATCGATTTTGCTGTTTAATTTTGTTGTCCAATGATCCACTTGGGCGTTGTACATAGTGCAATTATTATCTAAATAAGAAATCGTCAGTTAGATCAAGTTTTTTATCGACTTCAATGGGAAACTGTGATAAACCTTCTAGTCTAAAAAGTGTACAGTCTACAAACAATCGCAATTTCTTGGACTTCGATGAAATATTTCAACGATACACCCAAATACACTTCCAATTTGTTACTAAAAATAGTAACACTTTTTGATTCCAGATCGAGGCTCTGACCCAAATGTGAGTAAAGCATCCAACGTACAATGGAAATGAACGGAGGAAAGAAGAAGTTTAAGAGGAATCACACACCGTTTAGTGATGATTCCTCTGTGAATCTCGACGGGATGTCATTGACTGACTTCCATTTATGGCCTTTATCGGCTTTTAAGTCATTTTTGATCCTCCGAAAAAGTAGTATCCTCGGATCTTTTGAGGACCTAGCCCAAGGTTAAACTGTCATATTCACGTAACCCCCCCCCCCCCCCCCCCCCCCAAAAAAAAAGTACGAAACATGCCATTTTCAGTGTGAAGATGATTATGTCAGTACCGAAAGGTTTACGAAGAAAGATAAATCATTATGGTATATCAATTTGATAATAAAAACATAGGCCTAGCTGTTAAAGCCCATTTCCCAAACGACAAATTATTTAGACTTTTCAAGTTTGACAGCGGCTTAACCCTTTCCTAAACGGCACCTGATTCAATTTGGAAGCTCTTGCAGATAACAGAATGGGTATCATGAAAGTAGGGTTTTTTAAGTGCAAGGGCGGATCTAGAGGGGGGGGGGGGGTTAGGTGTAAAACAAAAGGGTCACTCACTATCTATTGTAACTTACAGTATACTTTAACTTATTAAATTATAATGGCATTGAGAATACTTTAAATTGTTAGGCATCTAGAACTGGTCACTCACACAAGAACATACTATCTAATTGTTAATTACAGTCTACTTAAATTGTTATGGCATCTAGAACCCCATTCGTCTAATTCCTGGAGCAATGCCAGGCATTGTTCTAGGTTTTCACTGTCCGTATTCCTAAATGGGCATGACCTTGGGCATGTCCATTGATTCCACTATAAAAGCCAGCGCCCACGGGCAGATATTCAGACATAGAATAATCGAAGTTCCACCACCACCTACATATGCTAATTTGTTTAAAAATGACTTGGACGTTATTATTAATGTTATTATTAAATAGTTAAAAAGAACACAACGCGAGTTACTTTACATAGAGGCCGAGTAATTTATTTGGTGCCGTGCCGGCAGATAATTGAAATTGACATTATTTCAATTTGCCAAATGAACTTGGGTTGCCGTTGTTTTTTTGGACAATTTGTAATATCTGACGCTGAAGAAAGTGTATGGATAAATTGGTAATTCAACAACCGTAAGTAGCTTCCTTTTCCTTCCTTTGCGTATTTCATGATGGCAGAACAGGTATTTATTGATTTGTTTAGATCTGTTGATTCTCAGATTAGCAATTTGACGACTACTATGGGGGCCCAGGGTATTGCTAAGGTTGTTCCAAATTTTGATGGTAGTAACCCCAAAGAATTTAAAGAATGGGTAAAAAATGTAGAGAAATTCGCTACCTTGACCGGTATTCAAGATGACAAAATTAAACTTATAGCTTATCAGGCAAGTAGAGGTGCAGTCAGTGACTTTTTAAAGAGAACTATGGACGAAAATCCCACTTTTGATTGGGCTAGGATCAAGGGTGAATTACAATCAAGTTTTGGAGAAGTTGTTGATTCTCAGCATGCACTTTTACTCTTGCGAAAAGTTAAGCAAAAACCAAATGAAAATATTCAGGTGTATGCCGAAAGGCTTTTGGCTCTAGGAGAGGACGCTTTTGTGGGACAAGCTAATGACGCAATTCAAAGGCAATTAGTAGGGTATTTTATTGATGGTCTGTATCGCGATAGTATGAAGCTCAAGATCATGCGGGATAATCCTGATACCTTCAACAATGCTGTATTGATTGCATCCCGTGAGCAAAATTTGCAAAAACGATTTCAATTACGTTTAGGTCAAAATAAGAATGAATCTGCTTCGTCTCAGAGTCAAAATCATGAACCAATGGAAATTGACCACGCCAGAACTAAAGGAGAATGTCATTATTGTAAAAAGCCAGGGCATCATATTAAGGATTGCAGAAAGCGATTAAGGCAGCCATTGGGCATTAATGAGGCCAGAAGGCCACAGGTAAATCGCCGTGACAAAATTGTCTGTTACTCTTGTGGTAAATTAGGGCACTATGCAAACGAGTGTTATAAGTTTTCTAATACTGAGTCTTTAAACGCCGAGCCTTCTCGAATGTAGGAGCCGATTCGAGCAGGGAAACTAAGCAACACAAACCCGTTATTCATGTAAATTTTGTTACAAGTGGACCAAATTCTCTTTTAATTCGGTTTGAAAAACAAAAATACCGAGCTCTTTTGGATTCTGGGGCTGAAGTATCACTTATTAGCCGCCGTGTCTATGATTCCTTTAAAGTAAAACCAAAACTCTTCAAACACAACCTAAACTTAGCAACTGCTGGAAATACACCACTTCATGTTGATGGTTTTTCTGAGTTCATTTTTCATTTAGGTGGCCTAAAAATGAGTCACAAATTTTATGTTGTTCGAAATCTTAACCGGAATGTTATAATTGGGTTAGATTGGTTGAAATCACGTGGAGTTCGTGTGTACCATGACCTTTCTTGTATTCGTGTCCATGAGACTTACATACCCCTGGTAGATGATATACATATCGCTTCTGTTGCCCGAATTAAATCAAAGGTAAAACTCCGCCCACAAACGGCTCACATATGTATGTGTAAAGTACGAAAGCATCCTGCTTTCCTGACCGAGAAAGAATATGAAATTTCTCCCATTGATAATCGGTCACTTGGAAATGAGCCAGGCTTACTCATAACTAGTTCAGTTGCAAAACTTTCAAAAAACAGAACCATGCCACTTCTCCTTATCAACTCCACCAATAGAGTTTTATCTATCAAGCAGGGCACACCTGTAGCCCGTATCAGTCCAATTAACGTTTCAGAAATTACTTCTGCCAGTCAAAATGATAAGACCCAGATTACCTCTATTCCTGACACTTATGAGTTTGATAAGGTTGATGCTCCACCAGAACATAGGTCACATGTAATTAGGTTACTAGAAAGAAATCATGACTTGTTTGCCAAAACAGATGCTGAACTTAGTCACACTGATACAGTGCGAATGAAAATTGATACTCAAGGTCATTCACCTATAAAACTTAAGCCATACCGTGCCCAACTAAACAATAGGAAAGTAATTGATAAGGCTGTGGACGAAATGCTAGATGCAAAGATTATTGACAGAAGTAGGTCAGAATGGTCTTTTCCTGTTGTTATTGTAGATAAGAAAGATGGCACTAAACGATTTTGTGTTGATTTTAGGAAACTGAACCAGGTTACAAAATTAAATTCCTACCCGCTCCCGGTAATTGATGATATTTTGGCACAATTAGGTAAAGCAAGGTACTTCAGTTCATTGGACCTCAAGTCGGGTTATTGGCAAGTACTTATGGATGACCGAGATAAAGAGAAGACGGCTTTCACCTGTCACCGAGGCCTCTTTCATTTTAATGTCATGCCATTTGGGTTGACAAATGCTCCAGGTATCTTCCAAGAATTAATGAACCGTGTTCTTGAAGGAATAAGTGATTTTTCAGTAGCATATTTAGATGACATACTTATTTACTCCGAGACCTTGACTGAACACTTACAGCATATTCAACAGGTCTTTGACCGGTTACGTGAACACAAACTACGTCTCAAATTAAAGAAATGTAGCTTCCTGAAAAAAGAAACTAATTACCTAGGCTTCGTTATAAACGAACATGGCATTCAGCCAGAACAAAATAAGGTTAATGTAATCAAGTCCTTACCCCCGCCGACAAATGTTAAAGAGGTCAGAAGCTTCATTGGTATGACTAGTTACTATCGAAGGTTTATTCCTCAGTTTTCGCAGATAGCTGAACCAATTATAGCCTTGACAAGAAAATATGCAGTTCAAATGGACTCCTGAATGTCAACTAGCATTTGATAACATGAAAGATGTTTTAGTTCAATTGCCTCTCTTATCCTTTCCTGACCCACAATTACCTTACACTCTTTACACTGATGCGAGTGACAAGTGTATTGGAGCTTGTTTGACTCAAATAATTAAAGAAGAAGGTCAAGAGGTTGAACGCCCTATTTATTATCTCTCGCATAGGTTAACAGATACACAAACAAGGTGGTCTGTTATAGAGAAAGAAGCATACAGTATTTTCTATAGTCTCCAGAAACTAGATCATTACCTCCATAATGCAAATTTCAAAATAAGGTGTGATCATCGACCCCTCAAGTACCTCTTACAGTCACCAATTAAAAACAAGAAAATCTCTCTTTGGGCTCTTACCATATCATCATATAATTGCACAATAGATTTCGTACCTGGATCCGATAATTGTACTGCAGACCTTTTATCAAGAATACCCCATGGGACTGTTGATCAACAAGAATCTTTACTTGACCCTGACATAAGTAGCAAAACTTATGAAATCAGTGCGTTGAACTCGAACCGATTTTCCCCCAAAGACTTTGCTCGATGTAAACCAAAACCAAATGACAAGGTCAATAAACCAACAATGAGTTCGCCCCTAAATATGGTAGAAGAACAAGAGAAAGATGACGCAGTGCTAAAAATAAAGAATGACCTCAAAAACGAATCACTTTCTCCATCAGTGGCGAAAAAGTACATTGTCCTAGATAACATTCTGTACTACATCTCTAAAGCAGACACTGACCCCATTCTCAGACTGTTTGTGCCAGAGCACTTGAAACAAGAAACGATAGTCGAATACCATTCAACTCTAGGTCATTTAGGTATTGATAAAACTTATGAAGCCATACATGCAAAATATTATTGGCCAAACCTTTTTAAAGACGTAACAGCTTATGTCAATAAATGTGTAACCTGTCAGTTAAGAAGTAATCAAAAAGGTAAACCTCCTGTGCAGGAAATGGACATACCTCCTTTTGCTTGGGCAAAGTGTGCTATTGACGTCAGTGGAAAATATCCTACGTCATTGGCAGGCAATAAATACATAGTCTCCTTCATTGACCTCTATTCCGGTTACCCTGAAGCATTTGCCTGTCCAGACAAGTCAGCTCAAACAATAGCAAATTTGATCATAGATGAAATTTTTCCTAGGTATTCATGTCCACTTGAAATTCTATCTGATAATGGATCAGAAAATGTGAATCAAGTAGTCAAAGAAACATTGGAAGCCATGAATATACATCATGTTACTACCTCCTATTATCATCCACAAAGTAACGGTCTAATTGAGCGTTATCATAGAACTTTAGGAGATGTGCTTTCCAAGAAGGTCAAGACTGATAATACCTTGTGTGATGTTTATTTGAACCAGACTCTTGCTGCTATTCGTTTTGGAGTAAACGACAGTACAAAAAGGTCACCTTTCTTCCTTCTATATAACCGTGAGGTTGTTGTACCGATAGATAACATACTTAAACCAAGGCGTAAATATCAAGGCGAAGAGCCACATAAAATTGCATTAGAACAACAACATAAATCATTTCTACTTGTACACCAAAATAGGAGAAAGGCTATGAAAAAGAGAAATCAAGTTATAAATAGAAAAGCTAAGGATGTCACGTTCAAAGTAGGTGATCCTGTTTACTATAGAAATCATAATAGAAAATCAAAACTTGATGTTAAGTGGCAAGCTTATTACCGTATCCTTGAACAGACGTCGCCAGTAACCTTCATTATCAAGAACCAATTAGATGGCTCAACGGTTAAAGTTCATGCCCAACATCTCAGGTTAGCAGATATTAATGAATGGGAAATTCCCAAAGATAAGACTGGGAAAAAGTTAAGGCCTTCTAACTATGTTGTACCACCTGAAATAAGTTCAAGCTCTGAATCCGACTCAGAGGAAGGTCAGCGCCATAAAAGGCAAGGCCGTGTACCCAACAGGTATAGGCGTATCCGAACTAACAGCAGCAGCTCAGAGGATAACATACCTCTCGCGGAATTAAGAGAAAAAATTAGGTCAAGACAAATGAGGGCAAATGAAGAAGATAAACATGAGCCCATAGATTCTGGCAGTTCCACAGAATCTTACTTCACTGGTAATGAGGACAATGACCTTCGTGAATTGACCTGCCCTATATCCAACATTATTTGGTCGAAGTATGAAAACAAAACAAATCAGGTTCACTAGTAAATAGGACAAAGTTCTCAAGCAGTGTCTAATCTATTTTAACGGGTTTGTGGTGTTGTGTTTGTTAGGCTTCATGATAAAATGAAGATAACCTGTAAATAGTTGTTTATATAATTATTGTATAATTGTCGTTTCAGGCAACAATGAAGCAAATTACGTTGATCATTCTGGCAGTGTGTTTAATTATTCAGACAAACTTGTCACGTGCGGTCATTGTTAAAGATAATGTTATTTTTCATAAAACAAATGAAGTCTCGATATCTAGAGCAAAGTGGTTACTTTCTATTGTTATTGATTTTGATGACTTTGAGCACTTTATGTCTTTGATGCATCAAGACATAAATCAAGCTGAAACTGTCATCAGCGTAACTTTACCAAAAAGAAATACTTCGGATTTCGAAGCATTTCAAAATGTGCTTTTTGGATTACAGCAAGAAATTGAATATCTAAAGGAATTGAAGCTAAGCATAGAAACTGAGGTGTATCAAATTATGCAAATGAATCAGTCCAAGCGACAGCGTACAAAACGGTCACTTCTCCCATTTATTGGCGAAGGTTTATCTTGGCTATTTGGAGTTGTTACGAATGCAGACTTGGATCAAATTACACACCATATTACAAATCTTGAGAGAAACCAAAAGCAAGTTATACATGTTGTAGAGCAATCACTCTCAATCATGAATGAATCAAGAATGTTTATAAAGGAAAATAGACAATCAATCATAAGCATAACAAAAAGTGTCAATGAAATGAATTCAAAATTTAATCAGGTGAAACACGAACTTGTTCGCAAAATAACTGAAAATCGTAGATTCCTAGAAATCTTTGCTCGTCTAACTTTAGTTTTGGATGAAATTAAAATGCTTATCAAAGACGCAAAATATTATCTGTTTGATTTAAAATCTGAGATAGCTTCATTAGCAATAGGTAAAGTGTCCATAAGAACTGTTAACCCTTTGCGGTTGCGAACTTTATTACTAAATATTCAGAACAATGCACCTGATTATTTATCATTAATTTGTGACCCTAGGAAAGATATTTGGATGTACTACAGGTATCTAAAGGGTTCTACATACTTTTGGAATGGAAAAATTATCACAGTTCTGACAATCCCCATGATAAGAAAAGACAAACAGTATGAAGTGTACAAGGTTACATCTATACCTACACAATCACCTGCACCAATTAATGAGTCACAACAATTTGGCCTATTAGCTTCTTTAAGATTGGAGGCTCCTGGAATCCTTATTGATAAGACACGTTCAAATTACCTTCTACTCGACAACAAGCAAATTGAGTCTTGTAGCCAAATAAACTTGCAATTTTGTGACGTCAAAAATGCTGTTTATCCTGTCAGTCTTAGTCAGTCATGCGTAATTAACATTTTTATGGGAAATAAGATGGATTCATTTTGTATCACGGACATACAGAAGACCCGTTTACCCATGATACAACATCTTTTTGGAACAAACTGGTTGGTCTTATCTAAGACGCGTCTGACATTCGCCCTTGTGTGCCCGGCCAGCCATCAAGAGCTTAAGTCCGATCCGCCTTTTAGTATTATTGATATTCCACCTGGTTGTACAGCATCAAATAAGCACTTTGCCATTAATACCCCTTTTGTCGTTGGAAGATCAAGCATATCACAAGATCACAGTTCTAAACTGACATATGCAAACTTCTCGAAATCAACTTTATGGGAACCTTATCAAAAGAAATTTCCAAATGACACCTATATTCATATTCCTCAAAATCTTGCTGAAATTGACAATATACCACTTAACTCTTTACTTAGGGAACTTGAAATGGCTAAGTATGTTGATCCCAATATGACAAATTGGTCTTGGTCAGCATGGTTCTATCTAAGCATAACCCTTGCTCTAGTAGTCGTCTTTTGCATTTCATTATGTTTTTGTCGTAATAAATTTGCACGTAAATGTACCTGTCTGCCAGAATGGTTACGTAATGTATGGAGGAGAAAGGAACGCCAACAAGCGGTTCCAGACGAGACGGCTCCGTCAGCAGACATGGAACTCAAAAGGATTGAGAAGGGTAGAAACTATCTGCCCGCCGTTTCAGCAGCTCTAAATAGGGACATTTTCTCGAGTACCAGTAACTAGACAATCTAGACAAGTTGCACGCGCCTATTCGGTAATCAATGGTCATCGTATTCCAGAGTAAGATAACCTGGACATTGTAGTAAACAGTCGCTGATAAAAGCTCTAACAGGTAGACTCGCTTATCAAAGACTCTTTACATCCACTCAGTGCTACTGGAGGCATTTAATCCTTAATCCTTAACACAACACGTAACACAACACGTGTAAACTACATGTAGCAGACGATAGTTTAAATTAACTGTAACTTTAACCTTGGAATCTTGTGGCATCAACTGTATGGAAATCACTCCTCTGTCGATACAGAATAGTCCAGATCCGGTTGGATAACGTAAGTGATGTGGGTTGCATCAGGTATGCCATACAGACATATAAGCTCTGATTAGTGGACAATACCAAGAATTAATTACCATCCTTATCATAATGGTGGCTTGCACAAGTGGTTGTTTCTGGCTACCCCTCATTAAATCGCTGTTCTCATTAGAAGTTGGATTATACTATTACTGTTACTACATCGCATTTCAATTTCACGTCGTGGATTTAAACTCGGGACAAATAATTAATGACATCTCTAGAGTGGCAGAACAATTCCTTCGGGTTCGGCTGCCCAATGTTCCAGACCGGGTGAGGACCCAACTGTCAGTGGACATTGCCACGGAAGCGGCAACACGAATCTGCCACCGGCAGATGTATTTTAACAACCTGTACCCCATGCCGGAACGACGTTCTCCAGCGGCCCTGAGGACGTTAAGGGCTGATCAGAGGCGATCACTCAGACGATCTGGGCCAGATGTGTAAATCTTGGAACACCCGCGACGACCTGGCGACTTCCGATGACTTCCTGTCTACGTGTTTACCCTATAGTGACGTTGATACATGTGCCATATGTCATAGTGACTTATTTGTGTACCTTGTGTACCAACGTAGTGACTTTAGAATGTGTTTTATATTCTTTTTGAGATTAATTCCGTGTATTTTTATCGTTGCTTTTACTTTTTATGATGTTCTTTTTCGGCCCTTCAATAGAAACTATTGAAGAGCCAGTAGGTGGAAAGGGATGTAAAACAAAAGGGTCACTCACTATCTATTGTAACTTACAGTATACTTTAACTTATTAAATTATAATGGCATTGAGAATACTTTAAATTGTTAGGCATCTAGAACTGGTCACTCACACAAGAACATACTATCTAATTGTTAATTACAGTCTACTTAAATTGTTATGGCATCTAGAACCCCATTCGTCTAATTCCTGGAGCAATGCCAGGCATTGTTCTAAGTTTTCACTGTCCGTATTCCTAAATGGGCATGACCTTGGGCATGTCCATTGATTCCACTATAAAAGCCAGCGCCCACGGGCAGATATTCAGACATAGAATAATCGAAGTTCCACCACCACCTACATATGCTAATTTGTTTAAAAATGACTTGGACGTTATTATTAATGTTATTATTAAATAGTTAAAAAGAACACAACGCGAGTTACTTTACATAGGATGTCCGCACTCCCCTCCCCCCCCCCCCCCCTGGAATCAGCCATAAATTGAATGTTGACTATAATTAAAGCGTCAATATAGGCCTAACGATATAAATAATTTAACACATTTAAGTCATCATTTGGACGTGGACCCCCCACCCCCACCCCCCACCCCCCCTGGCAATTGGGCTTGGCCCCCCATGAAAAATATAGTAATATAATAACGAAAACCTTGAGGCAAAAGCAGAAAATGCTGATTAAAAGTATTTCATTATTTTGCCCCTTGAAATGATTTTTGAAACAATCTCTGTAAGACAGTCAAAGACGGATTTAAAAGGGGGTCGGGGGTCCGGACCCCGCCTTGAATAGGTCGAAAATCGAATTTTGACTACACAGCGTTAGTATGGTATCTAACATTACAAAATTAAGAAATTTAAAGCCATCTTTTGGGCTAGACCTCACCCCCACCCCTTGAAAAAAAATCCTGGATCCGCCCTTTGACAGTCAAAACATTAACATTTCTTGTTTGGTAAAAGTTTAAAACATTTTTCTTTTCATTTCTTTTTTTTAATTTAACGCCTCTCAACAATATTTCAGTTAATTTATAATTGTCCACGCTCCGCGGCTGGGAATCCATCCTGTGACCTGTCCATTATTGGCTCTAATCTAGAGCACAAACACATGCAAAATATTACCGCTCACACTTGGACAGTACTAAGGAGCTCACTTGCTCCTGCAAAATTCTTTTTCTATGGTTTTCAATAGCAGTAGCTCATCCTGAACTTGCATGGTGGTAATGGGCGATGGAGACAGGGTACGAATGATTACAAGCCAAAAAATCTCTTTTTTTCAATCAAAGTTGCAAAAATATTCCTGTAACTGAAAACTCTAATAATTAACGCAAATGACTGTATAAAATATTCTTAATACTTAGGCAGAATAAATGAAAAATGCTCGCGCGAAAATAACGACTCGCACAATGAATTATATAGTAAAAAGACCACGTGACCTTTTGTTTACTCTCTTCATGCGCAGGTCACGGTTAAAAATTTGGAACTGTATCAGGGTGTATTGTGAAAGAAGCAGATGTTTTTATAAAAACACCAAAATGCCAGGATCTGGTAGTAAAAAGCAGCAACAGAGAACTAAAGGAAATGTCAGAGTAAGCCACAACAAAATCAGTAATTATATTCAATGGCGGAAAATTACATAATTGTTTCGTACCCGTATTTGTTCGTACATAACTTATTGAAGTTTGTTTTAAAACTGTCTATGTAGTCTGGTCTTGCCTTATACTTTTGTATTTGATCCCCCACTAAAGGGAAATGGTATTCGACCAAAACACTTTTCTACATTTCCTCTCTTTCTATCTTCAAAGAATTAAAAGAGGAAAAAATTAGGTCCTCAAGGCTCAAATTCTCACGCAGATTTATGAATTCAGCCCTTTCCCAAACGGTTAGATTTTAGACAGTCTGGTTCTAAAGCAGGTGCAGACAACAAAATGTGTGTTCAAACTTATCAGATATGTGTACATAGTAGCCTAGAAAATATATTGACAAAAGAAGAAAATGCTGATAACTAGCATTCTTTTGCCTGAATGTTTTCCCAGTCCTTTTCTGTTGGGGAGTGGGACATTAAAACCAGGTTTAGTTTCGGAAAAGGGCTAATTTATGATAAGTTTATATTTGATCAAATTACTACAGCCATCCAGCAGTAGTCAGGCAGCAGAACTTCTCAACTTGACAGGAAATGCTCCTACAGGATTTATTGGCTTCGGGCAGGCCCCTAAATATGTTCCTGCAAGCAGCTCCCTTGAGGACATGGACACCAGTCTAGACCCAGACTTTAGAATGGTTCTCAGAAAATTTACCAAGCGGGACTCTACAACCAAAGTCAAGGTAGGCATCTTTGTCAGTTCAGTTCAAACTCATATAAATTCATACAAGTAATTACAAGTAGTTTTACTTTGTGGTGCATTAATATTTTTCAACCTTACTTAACCTTAAGTCTTTGGAAATAATTTCACTTAACCCACTACCACACACTGACTCTTTTGACTCCTTACAAGATAATGGCTTTGGAAAACATTGTGAAAAATGAAGAAATTGCTTGTGACAAGCAATTTCTTTATTTCCCACAATGTTTTCTACCCCAAAAGACAACAAAAATTTAATTTCATTCACTTGAAATTGTCGTCTGTAACATCTTTGAATTTGGATCAACCTAAAATTTGTTGTTTGGTAATGTGTTAAACATTTCTTGGTACAGTGCTGTGCACTAGTGACTATTATTCATTAACACATGTATCTGTACTGATGTTTTTGTCATTTATATTCACAGGCTTGTCAAGAATTTGCTGAACTTTGTCAACAGAAACCAGATGACTGTTTGACTTGTGTTCTTCCATTTTGGCCAAGAATATTCATCAAACTTGTCATGGTAAGTCATAAATATAACTTGTCATGCTAAAGCGGACCTTCTTGAGTCTGGCAAAACCATGTTTCCATATTAGCCTGTACCGTAAATAGTGCAAACTGCCCAGTGAGTGGGAAAGCCAAATACCTGTGCCATGTACCATAGTCACATTGAAATCCCAAATTTTTCATTTTTTAGCTCGACTTTTCGAAGAAAATGAGAGCTTATACTGTCACCCGGGCGTCGGCGTTGGCGTCGGCGTTGGCGTTGCAACAAAGGTTAAAGTTTTTTCAATCATCAATAACTTCCATACTATCAAAGGGATTCAACCCAAACTTGGAATACTTATTCACCATCACACCCTCTTCCTTACTATCAGGGCCCATGACCCTTGCTCCACTATATTTGGAGTTATGCCCCCTTTATACTAAGCAACTTAGAAAGTCGAGCGCGCTGTCTTCGGACAGCTCTTGGTTAGCCAATGTGTGGGTCCTTGTCACAATGAATTTTGCTGTAGCTAAGAATGGAAGAATTTTACAAATTAATTGTCGCATCAGTTTTCAAAATGACATGGTTTTGACATCCTGAAAAGAAAAAGCTGGGGAAAACTTTGAGACAAAAGAAGGAAATGCTGGTGACCAGCATTTTCTCCCTTTGCCACAGTATTTTCTTGGCTATCCTGTCTTCCACAACATCTATTTAGTTGTCTACAGCAGCTTTTAAATTGGAACACCCTGAAATTTTGTTATTTGGGAAAGGGTTAATCAATTTCTGAGTCATGCCATTTCAGGATATAGATTACAGAGTAAGAGAGGCCACACAACAGTGTATGGGTGTACTAGCTGGGAGAGTGGGACGTAAGTTGGCTCCGTATCTGAAGAAGTTGATGGGGGCGTGGCTACTGGCCCAATGTGACACTTATCCTACAGTATCTAGCGCAGCACAGACATCATTCCAGGCTGCTTTCTCTCCTACCAAACAAGCAGAAGCTATATCATACTGCAAGGAAAAGATACTAGAGGTAGGGAACTGAACTGAAATAATAGTAAAAAAGTTATGAAAACGATTCGTTCTTTTCAAGGGGGGTCAATAACAGGCCATGCCATGGAGTTTACTCTTCTATTTGGTTATCATCCCCTTCTGCTACTTTTGTAAATATTGAATCAGCTTAAAAAGGAAAACTTTGCCTTGGGTCATGGGTGTCCCCAAATGTACCGAAATCTCTACTTTTGTGACAGCATCCATAAGACCACCAAAATTACCTCAAAAAATACAATTGTACCTCACAGCAGCAAATAGTTGTCAAATTCATTTCATAACCTTGCAACCAAGATTTTGAAATATTCAATGAAATTTTAGTATAAATTGAAATCTGCAAGAACCACTTTAGTTAGGTTAATTGCCTATCTTTAACCCATTACTGCACAGTGACGCCTTTTGACTCCCTCAAAGAAAAAGGCTTGGGAAAACTTTGTGGAAAATGAAGAAATTGCTTGTGACAAGCAATTTCTTTGTTTTCCACAATGTTTTCTAACCAAAAATGGAAAGATTTTTAAAGTTTATTCAACTTTAAATTGTCGTCTGCAACACCTTTCAAATTGGAAAAGTCCAAAATTTTGTTGTCTGGTAATGGGTTAAAATTGCATACTCAACTAGTGTGATTTCACAAATTTTTGTTTTCGCAATTATGGTATAAAATTGCAAATGAGGTGTGAATGGATGAAAGTGTTCTTTTTATATGTTCTTTAAAAATGTCCAGTTTTATCCCATTACCACACAGTGACTCTTTTTGACTCCCCACAAGAAATTTACTATACATTGTGGAAAATGAAGAAATTGCTTGTGACAAGCAATTTTTATTTCGCACAATATTTTCCATACAAAAAGACCAAAAAATGTAAAACTTCATTCAATTTAAATTGTCGTCTGCAACATCTTTGAATTTGACCCAGTCTAAAATTTTGTTGTTTGGTAATGGTTATATATCTTGTTCCTTGAACATGTATTACTGGTGTATATGTTTCAGTATTTATGTGAGAATCTGGTGAAACATACTCCAACAACGCTCAGTGATCCAAAGTAAGTCTTTAAAATGTTTACCAGAGGAACTTTCCCTGAAGCAAGATTTTTTGGAGATAAAATTTTCTTTAGAGCATAGTTCTACCCAAGGTGTTTGGAATGCTCCATACTTTAAAAAAATGAGTATAGAGGTCATACACTCCCATTTATCATTTATATACTGCCTAACTCCCCTTTTGGGTATTACTGGCATTTAAAGTTCTGCTTAAAAATATTGCTCTAAAGAATCTTACTTGGCCTATTTTTAGCTCGAGGCTTTTGTCATGGCCCTGTGTCCATCGCCCGTCCGTCCGTGCGTGCATAAACTTTTTCTTTTAACATCTTCTCCAAAACTACTGGACCAATTTTAACCAAACTTCACAGGAATCTTCCTTGCATGAACCTCTTCCATATTCCTTCAAAAAATAAATTCCGTGCAGAACTTGAATTTTAATTAAATTAATCAAATTAAATTTTAGAAGAATCCTTAAAAATCTTCTTTTCCATAACTACTGGACCAATTTCTACCAAACTTTACAGGAATCTTCCTTGCATAAATCTCTTCTAAATTCCTTAAAAACAAAATAAATTCCGTGTAAAACTTAAATTTTAATTGAATTTATTAATTTAAATTTGAAAAATCTTTAAAGATCTTTTTCTCCAAAAGTACTAGGCCAATTTCAACCAAACTTCACAGTAATCTTCCTTGTGTGACTCTCTTTCAAATTCCTTTAAAAAAGTAAATTCCGTGTAGAACTGAAATTTTAATCAAATTAATTTAATTAAATTTTCGAAAAATCTTTAAACATCTTATGCTCCAAACTGCTGGACTTATTTCAATTTGTTCTTGATCAGGAGATTATTCTGTGTGTATTAGCATGTACATTGTAATGTTTGTAGTAAGAATGTTTATACCTAAATTATTATTATTATTTGTGACATATTGTGCAATGTATGATATCACTGTTTAATGCAGTATTTTCATTAAAAGAATTGAATTGAATTGAATTTCACAGGTATCCTTCTTGCATGAATCTCTTCCAAATTCCTTCAAAAAAAATAAATTCCGTAAGGAACTTGAATTTTAATCAAATTAGTTAAATAAACTTTTCGAAAAATCTTTAAAAATCTTCTTCTCCAAAACACATTATTGGATTTCATTGTAATTTTAAGAAATTTTTAAAAACATTTCTCCTCCATAAACACTGATTGGATTTCATTGTGGTGTAGAATGAATCTATATTGGAAAGACCTCTATTGTATTCCTTGAAGAATTTCGTAGACTACAAGTCTAAAGTCTAATAGCCAGTGGAGCGATACAGTGCCATCATGGCCCTCTTGGTTTTTAGCTCCACTGGCCGAAGGCCAGCGGGGCTTATGTCATGGCCCTGTGTCCGTCGTGCGTCCGTCCGTGCGTAAACAATTTTCAAACATCTTCTTCTCCAAAACTACTGGACCAATTTCAACCAAACTTCACAGGAATAATCCTTGCATGAATCTCTACCGAATTCCTTCAAAAGAATAAAATCTGTGCAGAACTTGAACTTTAATTAATTTAATTGAATTAATTTTCGAAAAATCTTTAAAAATTCTTCTTCTCCAAAACTACTGGACCAATTTCAACCAAACTTCACAGAAATCTTTCTTGCATGAATCTCTACCAAATTCCTTCAAAAGAATAAAATCGGTGCAGAATTTGAATTTTAATTAATTTAATTTATTTAAATTTTCGAAAAATCTTTAAAAATTCTTCTTCTCCAAAACTAATTGACCAATTTCAACCAAACTTTACAGAAATGTTCCTTGCATGAATCTCTTCTTAATTCCTTCAAAAAGATAAATTCTGTGTATAACTTAAATTTTAATTAATTTAATTGAATTAAATTTTCGAAAAATCTTTAAAAATTCTTCTTCTCCAAAACTACTGGACCAATTTCAACCAAACTTCACAGAAATCTTCCTTGCATGAATCTCTACCAAATTCCTTCAAAAGAATAAAATCCGCGCAGAACTTGAATTTTGATTAATTTAATTGATTTAAATTTTCGAAAAATCTTGAAAAAATTTTCTTCTCCAAAACTACTGGACCAATTTCAACCAAACTTCACAGAAATTTTCCTTGTATGAATCTCTTCTTAATTCCTTCAAAAAGATAAATTCTGTGTATAACTTGAATTTTGATTAAATTAATTGAATTAAATTTTCGAAAAATCTTTAAAAATTCTTCCTCTCCAAAACTACTGTACCAATTTCAACCAAACTTCACAGAAATCTTCCTTGCATGAATCTCTACCTTGCATGAATCTCTACCAAATTCTTTCAAAAGATAAAAATCCGCGCTGAACTTGAATTTTAATTAATTTAATTGATATAAATTTTCGAAAAATCTTTAAAAATTTTCTTCTCCAAAACTACTGGACCAATTTCAACCAAACCTTACAGAAATGTTTCTTGCATGAATCTCTTCTTAATTCCTCCAAAAAATAAATAAATAAACAAATAAATTCTGTGTAAAACTTAAATTTTGATTAATTAAGTTAGATTATTTTTTGAAAAATCTTCTTTTCCAAAACTATTGGACCAATTTTAACCAAATTTCACAGGAATCTTCCTTGCATGAATCTCCTTTAAATTCCTTAAAAAAATAATTTCCGTGAAGAACTTAAGGTAAGAAGGGCCTAATTAGCACCAAAAAGCCAGCGGCGAAATTTGAAAAGTGCTGGTTATTCCTAAACTGTGTTACATTTCCATTCCAAATACAAACATAAGCATTTTGTACGGTTTAGAATTTTGAATTAATGCATATTTATGGAAATATTTGACAAAAATGTTCAAAATTACCTCCCTTGCATATGAATATAGAGTAAAATGATATTTGTAAATTATTTTCTTCTTGAAGCATAATCTTGAAATCTGGCACGATGAATCAACTTATGTGAAGTGTATTTACAAGTGTGTGTAATTTGATACATTTTGTATGGCTAGAAAGTGGTGTTTTTAATTAGGCACTTTATACCTTAAATTCTAATAACTTTAATTAAATTGAATTTTCGAATAATTGTTGAACAATCTTCTTCTCCAAAACCACAGGACCAATTTCAACCAAACTTCACAGGAATCTTCCTTGCATGAATCTCTCCCAAATTCCTTCACGATCGGATGAAAAGCTTGGCCGCTGTGGCCTAGGCTTATTTTTCGCTATATGAAACAGTGTAATTTTAACAAAATTTAAAAAACATTTCTGCTCCTTAATTACTTATTGGATTTCATTCTGGTGTAGCATGAATCTTCTTTGGATAGACCTCTATTGTATTCCTTGAAGAAGTTTGTAGTCTAAATGTCTAAAAGCCAGTGGAGCGATACAGGGCCATCTTGGCCCTCTTGTTTCTAATCTCACTTTTAAGAATCTATGTTGACACACAAGGGAAACATATGTAAATGTAAATTAGAATTCATTTAAACGATTAAAAATCTTTTACTAATGAGGGACTAGACTGATAACGGAAAATAGGGGTGGCAGGACATATTATGTGACTATTTATAGTAACAACTTATTCACATTGATACCTGTCCAACCTTAAATAAACCAAAGGATTTGTATCGATTCTCGTTTAACTTTGAACATATAATAGTGGTTAAGACCTTTCCGAAATCAGGCGTTGTATAGACAACCCTGCATGATATTAGTATGGAAAACTTTGATGGGAAAAATAAATGCTGATGACCAGCATCTTTTCATTTTCTCATTTGTTGTTTGGTAAAGTATTAAAGGCTATCTTGATGATTTTTTTTCCTCAACTTACTATGGTGCCGACTCTGTGTATGCCTGCAATTGGGCGAAATTATGTTTTCTAGTAAAAATTCTTCTTAAAGCTGATTTTACTCCACAATGAGTATTTTACAAACTTTAAAATTTTTGAAACGCCAAAGATGGCACTAATGTGTTGTTTGTCAATACAGACAGACAGAGCCAGAAGACATGGAGAACAAATACAACAGAGTGATCACATCCTCCTTCCTGGCACTTCGTAAACTGTTTATGTCCATACCAGCGGGGGACCTGACAAGTCTGGAGGGCCCTCTGATTACGTTACTGGATGATCCGAAACTGTGGAAACACAGCAAGAGTAAGATTAACATGGTGAGTTTGTACCAATTAACCCATTACCAAACGACAAAATTTCAGGGCGGTCCAAATTGAAAGATTCTGCAGACGGCAATTTCAAGTGAAAGGGATTCTTAATTTTTAGGTCTTTTGGGGTGGAAAACATTGTGGGAAATGAAGAAATTGCTTGTCACAAGCAATTTCTTCATTTTCCACTATGTTTTCCTTGGCCATTATTTTGTAGGGAGTCAAAAAGAGTCACTGTGTGGTAATGGGTTAACTGAATGTCAGTTTAAATTTACCAATTGTTACTAAAAACATTGATTTTGTATATAAAAGTGTAAGAAAATGCTCACAGCAATCTTCTCAAGGTTTTCAAAGCGTTGTCAAAGTTATTGTTTCTGTGATAAGGTATCACAGATGTAATATACATTTCATACTTTTCCATAGACATGTTTAGAATGCAAAATAGATGAAATTTCAGTAATTACCATTGAAAAAATATCCATGATAATGATATGATTTATTTTTAGCTCACCTGAGCACGAAGTGCTCAAGGTGAGCTATTGTGGTCGCTCACCGTCCGTCGTCCGTCCGTCCGTCCGTCTGTCCGTCCGTCCGTCCGTCCGTCCGTCCGTCCACAATTTCTTTAAACATCTTCTTCTCCACAACAATTTGGCCAATTTTGACCAAACTTGGCAGGAATGTTCCTGAGGTGACCCTTTTTAAAACTTGTTCGCAAATTTTTGATTTGTCAAAAAACGTGGGCGTGGCAGGGCGGGGCTTAAAAATCCTATGAAAATTCTTTAAAAATCAACCATTGGGCCAATTTGAATCAAATTTGGCAGGAATGTTCCTTAGGTGACTGTTTCCAAAATTTATTCACAAATTTTAAGATTTGTCAAAAAATGTGGGTAGGGCATACCAGACTTTGAGAAATCCTAAGAAAATTCTTTTAAATTAATTCAACCAGGTATGATATCGTTAGTGGGAAACAAAACCCCGTAACTACAGCTAGACAAAGCTGGGGTTACAAGGGTTTAATCCCCCACTGAGGATATGTCTAATCCCCATAAAATAAACAAAGAGGAGAAAATTGTTTACATTTACCGAGAAATGTTTACCAGAATGGGGAACAGCAGGTAAAAAGGGGTAAATACATTCTATCTGTTATTTAAGCTATCCTTTGTTGATGGTACTAATTTAAATAGTTTTATTAGATCATTCAAATGAATACCCACATCACAGGGTTTGATAAAGTTTAAACATTGAAAGATATTTTACAATTTGTAAAGCCCTTAACCTCTCCTATTTGAATCTCTAGTACAGCCTCTAGATATGTACTTTAGTTTAACCCTTTCCTGAAAATGCCGGGTTTGACATCCCTAAATAATTAGAAAAGGCTTGGGAAAATATTGAGTCAAATGAAGAAAAGGCTGATAATCAGTAATTTTCTCCCTTTGTCTCAATATTTTATCTGCTTTATTTTGCATGAATCCTTTCTTTATCCATATCAATTTTATGGTCTTTTTTCAAATTGGAACTGTCTATTCCTTTTCAGTTTGGAAAGGTATTAAGCAGGCTTTGGCTCACTTATTGAAAATGCTGGGAAAATATTATCGCAAAAGAAGAAAATGCTGATAGCCTATATTTGCATCTTTTTCCTCATATCATTTTCTGTCGACTTTTGTAAATGAATGCAGTCTTACTCAGCATTCTGTTTTGTTAGTTACAGCAGTTTTTAATTCTTCTGCTCTGATGTTATGCTGTTAGGAGAAGATTTAACCAAAATCAAATTGTACCTGTTCAATGAATAGTTCCCCTATGTTGTGGGTTGACTGGGTTCTATATAAAAATGATAAAGAGGGCAGTGTTTGACAATCTTTTCTCAAATTATAAGACCTGAATATTTGAAGATTTTGTGTAGTTTAATGTCTAAAGATCGTAACAGAAAGTTCTTATATACAGTTATATGCCTTTTCAATTGACAAAATTACCATTTTCGTTCATGTCACCTATGTTCAGGTGAGCGATATAGGACCATCATGGTCCTCTTGTTATAGCATTTCATTTCAAACATCCTAAACCCATTACTAGATGGCAAAAATTAGACCGGTTCAAATTGATGTTGAAGATGTTGAAGACAACAATTTGAAGTGAAATTTTTATGCCCCCGTATCGAGAGATCGGGGGCATATTGTTTTACTCGTGTCCGTCTGTCTGTCTGTCTGTCCGTCCGTCCGTCTGTCCGTCTGTCCGTCCGTCTGTCCGTCCGTCTGTCCGAAAACTTAACCTTTGCCTTTTCTCCAAAAGTATTTGACATACAAAGCTCAAATTTGGTATGCAACTTCCTTTCAATGATATCTATCTGTTCCATGCAGTTTGGCCTTTCTCAAGGTCATCTGTTAACCCTTATCAACCCTTTACTCTACGAAAACTTAACCTTTTACTCCGAAAACTTAACCTTTGCTTTTTCTCCAAAAGTATTTGACATACAAAGCTTAAATTTGGTATGCAACTTCCTTTCAATGATATCTATCTGTTCCATGCAGTTTGACCTTTCTCAAGGTCATCTGTTAACCCTTATCAACCCTTTACTCTACGAAAACTTAACCTTTTACTCCGAAAACTTAACCTTTGCTTTTTCTCCAAAAGTATTTGACATACAAAGCTCAAATTTGGTATGCAACTTCCTTTCAATGATATCTATCTGTTCCATGCAATTTGATTTTCCTCAAGGTCATCCCTTAACCCTTAATAACCCTTTACTCCACAAAAATTTAATATTGTAGAAAAATGGCCATTTCGGGGGCATTTGTGTTTCACAAACACATCTTGTTTTTACATGTTTTGATATTTTTGTGTTAAAAATATTGTGGGAAATGAAGGCATTGCTTGTTATAAGCATCTTCTTTATATTTCACATTGTTATCTTAAGATGATATCTTGTCACATGTCAAAAAGCGTCTTTATGTGGAAATGGGTTAATATTTTGACCATTGACTTGTTTTGTTCTAGATCCGTGGTGCGATGTACTGTTTCCTGGCTGGGTTATGTCAGACCCAGCTCAGTCTACTGGGGAAATATACAGAGAAAATGACCCCGTTCATCCTGCACAACCTGGATGAGAAAGATCCTTCTATATGTGTGTCACTGTGGGAAGCTGTGCTTAGTCTGGTCAACTTTGTCCAGGTAAGATACAAACTAGCAATATTTTGTTAATCCATTACCACACAATGTGTCTTTTTGACTCCCTTCAAGACAAAGGCCTTGGAAAACACTGTGGAAAAAGAAGGAATTGCTTGCGACAAGCAATGTCTTCATTTCCCACAATGTTTTTATGCCCCCGATAGGGAGGCATCATAAATTTGACTTGTCCGTCCGTCTGTCCGTCTGTCTGTCCGTCCGTCATTCCGTCCAAAAACTTTAACATTGGCCATAACTTCCTTATTACTTAACATATTCGCTTCATACTTTACCACAACATTCCTTGGTACATTAAATCAGTGTTCTCCCCAGCCCAATAAGCTGTATCGGCCCCACTACAGCTTCATGGAAATCAGTGTAATGCCACTACAGCTTCAAAAGTACCCCACAGCTTAATTTCATCAAAATGGTCACCAAAGAGAGACATTAAGAGGTATTTCACGTCAAAAACTGATAAATGGGACATTCTTTTAAACTTAAAAGTACTAATCCTGTATAAAAACATTATGGGAAAAGAAGAAATTGCTAAAATTGAGCAATTTCTTCTTTTCCCATTATGTTTTTATTCACAATTATTTGCATGAACACAATGTGTTGCAAGGTCTACCAATGCCACTACAGCTTCAAAATATTCTGCGGAGAACCCTGTAATGCCTTTCTGTAGGCACATACTTTGGTGACCTTGACCCCTGGATGACCTTGACCTTGAACATAGATTGGCCATAATTTAAAATCAAAGCGGTGTCGGGGGCATTGTCATCTTACAGTGACAGCTCTTGTCTAGACGCAAATTTTGATTGAAAGGAATTTAAGATTTGTTGGTCTTCTTGGGTAGAAAACATTGTGGGAAATGAAGAAATTGCTTGTCACAAGCAATTTCTTCTTTTTCCACAATATTTTCTAAAGCCCTTATCATGTGGGGAGTCAAAAGGTGTCACTGTGTGGTAACGGGTATTAAAAAAAAAACACACCATAAAAGACCTTGACAATGTCTACAAGTCTGGTCAAGAGCAATGATATAATCACTACAGATAGTGGTGTCATATTGAAATTTGAGACTATTTCGCTGATTTGTTAACCCTTTCCCAAACAAGACCTGGTTTTGACGCCCCTAGTAGAAAAGGCTTGGGAAAACATTGAGACAAAAGAAGAAACTGCTGATAACCAGCAGTTTCTCCTTTTGTCTCAATATTTTCTATGCCATATTTTACACAAATCCTATCTTTAATAACAACCATTTTGTCATTTGTGGCAGTTTTTGAAGTGGATCACCCTAAAATTTTGTCGTTTGGTAAAGGGTTAAACTATCTGCAGAATGTAAATATTCAGACAAAGACAGGTTTAAGTCTTAGACTTTGATACACTAAAAAAGGGAATAATGTGGAAAGATGTTGAAGGGAGGCCATTATAAAACACCTTAGCAATGTCTATCATTTTTTTACGCCCGAAGGGTTGTATTATGTTATAGTCCTTGGGCCAGATATGGTTGGAGTTACCACTAAAATGGACAAAGGGACACCTATATATCTTGAAAGACCTATCCAAGGGAAGAACAAAAATGCAATGATATCCACTCTGCAGAGTAGCTATACTTCAGAATGTGCATTTGAAATTTGATAGGGTTAGGATAGTTGAAAATCAGTGCAAGGTTTTGAAATGTTTAAAATAATGTGGCTTTACTGCTTTCTATACTAAGCATACACTGCATATATAAACCAGATGCACAGAAATACAATTCATGTTGAATAATTTGTCCTACACAGCATGTATATGGAAAAAATCGCAACAGGTATATCCATAAAGGGAGGTAATAAACCGAGCAAATTACATGCTTTTCAATATGGAGTATGGCATTATTATGTCATAAGCCAAAAATGAAAACCCTCTGTATTTTCTTGAACCTGTTAATGAATTCTGACTGTTGTTCCATTTCAAAGTGCCGGATAAGCAAAATTTAACAACCGTCTTGTTTCCATGGCAACTGTCTTCTTATAGAAGTTTCAGCATTAGCTTCAACTAATCGCAAAAAAAACATTTTAAAACTATTATAGTAATAAAACATACATTTTAGTTTTGAAATGTTATTTTGTTAAGACATCTCTTACACAAAACTAATAAGTATGCTTATGAATATTAATAAGAACTTTAATAACAAGATCGTGAAACACAAATGCCCAAGGAATGGCAATGTTAAGTTTTTATGCTAAGTTTTCGAGGTAAGGATTGATAAGGGTTAATGAATGACCTTGAGGAAGGTCATATTGATATTGCACGGTCAGATAAATATCATTGTTCAAAAGAATGTTACATACAAAATTATAGCTTTGTATGTCAAATATTTTTGGAGAAAAGGCCAGTTTTAAGTTTTCATACAGACAGATGGACGGACAGACAGACAGACAAGAGTAAAACAATATGCTCCTGCGTGTTTAGATTGCTGAAATGAGACATTTCAAGTTGCAATGTAAATTTGATGTGTGTTTTATACCGTAATTCAAAAGGTAAAATAACACAAATAAACTAATTATTACTTTGTTGGCAAATTATGGACAATTATGGATAAACTGCATGTAGATCTAAAAGGAGACAAAAAGGAGACGGGGGACTCAGTACACAGTGTTTTTGACAGCATTTGGGGTTAAGGATAAATTCCTGTTGTAAGCCCTTTAAAGTTTAAGTTTTTTAAAAGTAGGTCAAACTCAAAGGTCAGTGTAACTAGGTCAAAGGTGATGGTCCCAAATAAATGGGCGTGGTGGGAGTCCTCATCCGGAAGGTTTCAAACCAAGGCCAAAGAAGTTCAAGACTTAACCATCTGCATGCAAAGTCGCATAACTATCACCCTTCCACTTCTGTTTGTTTCTTGCCCCTCTCAATATCATGCTGAATGACACTGGACATGGATATGACATCCAAGGCAAGAAGATCAACCATCTTTTCTACATGGATGACCTAAAGACCTTTGCCAAGAACGATCACCAGCAAAAACAACTGCTCGAGACAGTAAAGGTCTTTAGTGATGACATATGTATGCAATTTGAACTGGACAAGTGTCTAAAAGCCACCTTCAAAAAAGGAAAACTAACATCAACATCTGACATACAGCTAGAAAGAGACAACATCATCAAGAAACTAGACCAAGACTCTAAATACAAATACCTTGTGTTAATGAAGGTGACGGAATTCAACATGCAGCAATAAGGGAAAAGATCAGAAAAGAGTATTACAGAAGAGTTAAGGCTTGCCATCAAGAGTGAGCTAAAAGCTGCAGATAAGAATGAAGCCATAAACACTCTGGCAGTCCCAGTTGTCACATACAATTTCAATATCATAAACTGGCAAATGCAAGAAAAAAGGAAAACTTGACACAAAGACCAGACAGTTACTAACAACAGAAAGAATGCACCGCCCAAAGGTTGACGTTGAAAGATTGTACCTACCACAAAAGATCGGTGGTAGGGGCCTCTCATAGATTGAGATGGCATAAACACGTATTTGGAGACAACACAAGACAATCTGCTACATCTGATCCGGGAACATGAACGTAACAAGAAACTTTACTCATTCTCAGAGCAAGCCAGAAAATTCATTCAAGAACTGAACATTGCACAAACGACAAGAAATGGAGAGGAATCCGTCACAGAGTATGCCAAAAGAACAAGACGGACAAAGGCAAATGCCCAAAAGGGGATGACACAAACATGGAAAGCCAAACCAATGCATGGGCAATACCCGTAAGGTTTGACAAACCAGATGTTGACCAAGATCAGACACATAAGTGGCTCTCTAGTGCAGGTCTCAAAGCAGAAACAGAGGGAATGGTGATAGCAGCACAAGATCAGAGTTTGGCTACAAGAGCATATCACAACAAGATCATCAAAGATGGTACAGATCCAAAGTGTAGACTATGCAACCAATATGATGAAATTGTCTCGGGCTGTCCAACATTAGTGCCAACATAGTACATTCAAAGACATGACAAGGCAGCAGGGTACATTCGTTGGAAAACCTGCAAGCAATTTGGACTCACAGCAAACAAAAATTGTATGAACATCAACCAAAAACTGTCGTAGAGGGACATGTCAGTGAATAATGGTACAGAGATCAAGGCTAACAGACCAGACATCATCATCAAGAACAAATTGGACAAGACGTTTATCATGATTGACATGACGGTTCCTTCTGAAAGAAATGTTTCCGTCCAGGCACTTGAGAAACTATCAAAATACAAAGACCTTGAGATAGAAGTAGCCAGAATGTGGGGTATGGAGACGACAACTGTATAAGTCATTGTAGGTGCACTTGGTCTCATTAAGAAGGGACTTGACAAAATATTCAAACAAATCCCTGGTGCACCAGTTATCGAGGAACTGCAGAAGATCATACTCCTCGGAAGCGCACATATCATCCAAAGAACGCTGTATAATAATAATGAAAACACTATAATTGCAAAATTTATACCTTCTGTCACAGATCTAGCTATCCCCTAAAGAATCTGTTATACATGTATACGACCTACAACCTTAATTTTAAACGATGTCAATAAACTTTCAATATACATGTATTGCAGTTGCCCTTTTTGTTAATCCATGTGTTTTGATTCTACTTTGAATTCTAAAAGTATCAAACGAGATCATTTGAACCATCTAATCAGTTCTGTTCATCATCATAATCATTCAATCATTAGTTTAAATTGTGCAAAGAAAGTGTTAAAATATTTAACAATTATTTATAATAATGTATTCAGTTTACTGTATCAGTGTTTTCCTAAACTTTAAGGACATTATTTTCTATTTGATGTTGGATTTAGGGTGTATTATTTTACGTTCAAAAGGGTTGTTTAGCCCTTATATCTAAGCAGATTTACAGTAAGATGCAAAATTACGGATGCTAAAAAATGATTGAATCTTGCATGAAAATGAGTGAATATACCCAAACGAATGAACATTAACTGTTACTAGATAACATAACAGATGCTGATCTTAGAAGCAAGAGCAAATGCCAAGTTTGAAAGCAATAGTTATGACAGAAACAAACTTATTTGTGACAGATGTTTGAAAGATGCTCATTAAAGTTTGATGAAGAATTTCTAGGCAACAAAAAGGTAAAAATTGCTCGACATTAAATGCTAGAGCAATAGATATCTGTCTTGAGGTTGGTACCATGGTCATAGAGGTATGTGCAAAGTTTAAGAGTAATGGCGTTAGTAAAACAGAGATATGACACTTTTACCAAACAAAAACCTAATTCGCAAAAAGGGTCACAGTTTTAAGTAGTGTCATTAATATTTGCGAATATGCAAATAAGGTAATTTGCATAAAATTTATGGTAAATTATTAAGCAAGTCATAAACTTTCATTTGATACCATTCTTACATCTGTAGGTCAATATTCAACCAAGACATGACCAAAAATGTTTTGAAATGACTGAACAATTTTATAGGGTTAAGGGTTTAGATAAAGTTTATGACCCAAAGCCCCTACGGCCAAATTAAGTGCAAACATCGCTCAAAATGTTTGATATATTAATTTTCTTTAAGATTTAATATGTTTACGTAATTCCCCTGCACAAAAATGCCTCGTTTTGGAAAGTATTTACCAAATTTCCGTAGAAAATCGCAATTTTAGGAAAATTCATGAATATGCAAATGAGCTAATTTGCATAACATAACTAAAATGAAAGAATAAGTCATAAGCTTTCATTTGATATCATTCTGACAACTGTGTGCAAATATTCAATGAAGATATGGCCGAATTCATTTTCAAAATTTACATAAGTAATTTGATGGGGCTAAGGGTTTAGATAAGGGTTTCGGCAAAAAGCCCCAACCGCTAGAGTGTAAACAAGGCTCAAAATGTTTCTAATAAAATGTTCTTTAAGAAAAACCATGTTTTCAAAATCCCCCCTGAAAAGAAACGCCTTGTTTTGGAAAGTATTTATCAAAATTTTCGCAAAAAAATGAATTTTTAAGGGAAATCATTAATATTCATGAATATGCAAATGAGATAATTTAAATTAGATAACTACAAACAAAAGAACGAGTCATACGCTTTCATTTGATACCATTTTGACACCTGTAGGTCAATATTCAATGGAAATATGACCAAATAAGTGGTATAAATTTGAATGCAAAAATGATAGGGTTAAGGGTTTAAGATAAGGGTTACAGCCAAAAGCCCCGACGGCCAGAGTGCAAACAACGCTCAAAATGTTTCTAAGATAATGTACTTTATGATAAACCATGTCTTCTTGCATTAGAAATAAATGATAATTATAGAAAAATACTTTTTTCGAATATTTCGGCCAGTTCTTATACTTGATTGCACATAAAGCATATTTTGAAGAGGAGTAATGGCGTCATAATAATTACGTAATTTAAAAATCATGATTCATAAGTAGTGAAATACATGCTCATACATATGGATTCAAATAAATAGATTCAAACATTCATTTGATATTTTTTTATTAATTTTTCCCTTTCCCTTACCCCAAACCAGATTGTCATTCGCGTCGTGAAGGGTACCTATATAAAGGTAAGGGTAAAACATATTTAGCTACTCTTCATGTCGGATATCATCACTGAAAAACATCCGTCAGATGTATATCTACAAATATATATAGGTGTCCTTTTGTCCTTTTTTCTGGTAATACTTACCCCATTTTCCTGGTCCTGGCCCAAGGACTATTATGGCCCCAGTCGTCCGTCCGTCTGTCTGTCTGTCCGTCCGTTAGCAATTTGCAACTCCTCCGAAAGTTTGGATCAGAATTTGATCAAAATTGCCACAATGAATCTCCATGGTGTCTAGTTGTTCACATCGCTTACGAAATTCTGATAACTGTTTTCGTTCTTATATTATCTGCCCTCGAATTTACAGAAAAATGTCCATTTTCTCAAAAATGCCCATTTTCTCCTGTGGGAAGCTCCTATAGTTTCAACCAGAATCAAACTAGCCACAATGATTGGTGTCTGGTTGCTTTATGTTGAATTATCTGCCCTTGAATTGAAAAAATGGCCAATTTTACTGACAAGCCCCTCTCGGGCGTATATGCGCCGCTCTGGGAAGCTCTTGTTGTCAATCTGCAACTCCAATATAATAATAAGATGAATCTAAACATACTGCAAAGCTACAAATTAGAGGAGGTATTTGTTTTTCAAAATGCAAAATATCTCTGAATTGTCATCAAATCCATTGGGTACTCATTGGAGTTTCCTCCTTGAGACAATTTAAGGACAGATCCTCCATTTATTTCCTACGGTAAGATATTTTTTATTTTTTCTGTACTGATGTTTAAATATATGAGAAGTAAAATAATGACTTAAAAACTATAGGTCACCAAGCGAATTAAAAAGTTATTGGATTTCAAGGGAGACTACCCTTGTCTAAAATTGCAAAAATGAGGTGTCACTTAAATACCCACAAAAAAGGTGTTCGAAATGACTAGGATTACATAAATAAGTCTTTACTGTGTTCAATATGTTTTAATCTGTCTAAATAAGTATCAATTTGGGAAAATTTAGTGATGATTTTGAAATTTTTAGTAAAATATTCTTTCAAAAGTAGCTGAAATTTCTCTTTTTTCGCAACATTTCTGATAATAAAAAATATTCCAGCTGTAAGAATTTTTTCCTTTTTGGTATAGAAATAGTACTTGGTCATACCTACAAAAACAAACAAAGAAAAATATATCAAACCAAGCGTTTTTCTTAGTTATAAGTAAAATTTGGTTTACTTTTTGCAGCTCTGTCCGAAATTGTGCCACTTCTTTTATCAATTTTCTTCCTTATTACCAGCTTTAGATAATAAAAAGTGTCGTATTTTGTGTCCATCTGAAGCGGACTAGCTCATAAAGACACCACTTTGCTTTTATTGCTCCGTTTCCTATCGCTAACGCCACATGTTGAACGCGTAACAGAAAGCGAAATGTACCATCCGAGTACTATTACACTTTAATTGACCAAACAGAGAAAATTGAAATAACCGAAAAGGGTCTTGTCATTTATCAACCAAACATTAACTAAATGTAAAAAAATACATTTCCTGAAAATGCCAATTACTGAAACAGCTTTATTTCGTTATTTAGGATATGCGTAGTAAGTTGCGCAGTAACAACTGGAGGATCTGTCCTTAAATGAATACCCACAACCTATGGTTTGGACTTTGAAAAAACTAGAATGCCTTTACACCCTCCTATCTCTTGCCCTGATATACATTTTCCTCCCAGAATCATTGAAATAAAAATCTGATTCTGCTCATTTCCACATTTTTAGATGTTATTTGCTTGTTTATTTTAGGATTGCTGGAAATATGTGAATGTTCAGAAGGCATTCTGGCCAAAATTGAAGAATTTATTAGAGAATGGTTGCCACGGTAATGCAGTTGTTGTGGGACCAAATCTCCTACCATTGTTCAGTAAAATCCCAGAAGACCTATTTCCTGACTATAACAAATTTTTGGATGACTTCTTTTTCAACTTCAGAAAGGGGTATGTCTGTTCTTTGTATTCATATTATATGAACCTATGTTTAAAGATTGTGGCATACTGCTTTTACCATTGTCTATCTGTCTGTCCATCTGTCATTCTGCATGTCTGCCTGTCATTCTGGCAGTCAGCATAACATAACATTTACTAACAACCTGTCCCCCTTTCAAAAAGCAAAAAAAATGCTGGTATTTAGTTTAATGTTACATATCATCAATCCCATCTATTGGTACTAAGGTTAAGATTATCCAGAAAGTGGATTTGTTGTGTTAGAGAGGGTAAAGACACTTGGCATGAAAGCACCATTTGTCAGGCCTTGATTCATGCATGTGGAGGAATTTTCACAACACTTTTGTTTATGCATATCAAATTTCATGTTTTTACATACAGTCTTGAATTTGTTATGTACAGGCTAGGTAGCAGTACAGCCCAGAAGAGCATGAGTGAGTGTGGGGCCCTGGTTAAAGCATATATGGAATGTGTACAGATTATTGTGAAACAACATCAACATACACACCTACCTGGGCATATAGTCATGGATCAGGTATGTCTTTGTAGTTACATGTTTAAACTTGTCATTCTGAATCTAAAATATTTCTGCTTTTGGTAGGCAGTGTAGGCTAAGATCAGCCTGCATATACACTACTTTGCTGGCTCATCAAAGTAATTTAGTGTGTACGAGCATCATAGAGTGTAGTGTTTTGACTGAAGCATATGGATTATGTACAACTTATTGTGAAACAACACACAAGTTTTTACAACAGTTTTTACAACACTCAGATTTTAAATAGATCCAACAAAACACCATAGAAAAGAAGAAAACAAATACTCTGCTCTGAAAACCACAGTGACTACTGGTAGTAGTTGGTATGCGTCACATTATGAGCAATTTTCTTCTTTTGCTTCAATGTAGTCCTAAGCTTTCTTTTACTATGGACATTAAAACCAGGTCTTGTTTGGGAAAGGACGAACCAGTATATGCACTCCATCTCTCATTAGATACCTACCACTGTGCAATTTCGAATCTAAATTCACTTTTTTCAATGACAACAGAAATCAACGAGGGTATCCAGATTTTAAAAATCATGATAACATTGTCAATTTTTGTTACCATGGATGACGCAGAAGTTTCACAAAATGTTTAACACTTAATGATGGAATGAATACCTAAACCCACGAGCAAATGACAAATTTTGGACTGGTCCAAATTCAAAGATGTTGCAGACGACAACGTGTAAAGGAAATTTAAAAATGTACTTTTTCGGTGGAAAACAATGTGGGAAATGAAGAAATTGCTTGTCAAAAGCAATTTCTTCATTTTCAACAATGTTTTTCAAAGCCTGCATCTTTTTGGGAGTCAAATAGAGCCAATGTATGGTAATGGGTTAAAAGATCTCAGAAACAAGAATGATGTGTATTTTGTATGATTTCAGGTTTTACCAGTTATTCAGGCATCTTTATTAGAGGACTCCTCTCAACTTTCCACTACTACCTTGTATGGAATGCTGGGTAAAGTGTTGACTGGTTTAGAACTTACTGGACAACAAGGTGCTCTGTCTGCTAAAACATTCTGGACCAGTCTGTCTGAAACTACAGAAAACCAACTTTTTCATCTGGAAACATCATCAGAAATATTTGAAAAAAGAATTGTTTATTTAGTGAAGTGTTTACATTACCCTAATACAGAAACTAAAGCAAAGAGTAAAAAAGTTGGATTTGTAGTGAACAGTGATGAATTGAAAGAAAGTGAGATAGAAAAATCAGCATTGATAGAGTCTAAAGCTGAACTAGGTAAACATGGCCAAGCATTTGTGCAAAATTTAATTATTTTAACTTTCAAACTTGCCCATAAACACTTTAGTACAAACCATCTGAGAATGTTAGCGGAGTTGTTAGAGCTTGATTCATCAGATGGTGTGGTTGCCATGGTGATAGAGAGTTGCCATGGAGATGTGTCATCAGAAAGTCCTTTGAACTATTTTGTGTTTGAGATTTGTATACCGTGGTTACGGGAGATACAGCAGGGTGCCAGTGACAATGATGGGTTGATACACTTGATACAGATTGTGTGTTTATTTGTGCCTTCATTAGAGACCGAGTCTGCTGTTACTTTACTGGACAAATTGTACGAGGTTAGTGTGGCTTGTTTATTTGAGAATGTTATATATTTTTCCCGGCATTGTGAATGTTAACAACTGAGAAGATGATGAATTGACCCCATATAATATATTTGTTGTCGTTTACTATGGGTAGGTCTTTTTAAGTTTAGTATAAGAATTTAATATGTTTGATGTGTCCTGCTGAAAATTTGACATGCTACGCTTTTGGCACATTTCTTCCTATAATGTTTCATAGATAAAATAATGATTAGAAAAAATATCAACTTTTGATTTATTTTGTATGATCTGAGTTTCTTTTTTTGCAGAGTTGCCTTGATTCTGCCTCAGAGAATGTTTTGATGTCTAAAGTATTCAGGATGGTTCTCCACTCTAACTCTGTGACAACATGGGTGCAGGGTACCAATTTTGGAGAGAAATGGGCTGAAAGGTCAAGGTCAATCAGGCAGCTGACCTTGGGTGAAGAAATGTGTGATATCATTGCCAACAGCCTGAATGTACTGAGTGAAGTCTTGAAGGCCAAACAAAATCGAAGTAGGTTATCTTTATTAGAACAAATTAATGTAGAATGTAACTCTTGAATTCAGAATATGTTCATGTATGATCAGTACATTAAGACATGTGCTGATGGGTTGTGTTACATTACCACTCCAGATTCCTGTCTGCTGTCTGTCCATATGTCCTTCTGTAAATTTTGTCTGCTCAATAGTGTAAAGTGAACTGAAATATCATTGAAAAGTCATGAAATTATGCTTTCCAGTCTGCATCGCAACCCTGAAACCTTTCCCAAACAACACCTGCTCTTGATGTCCCTAACGAAAAATGTTTGGTAAAACATTCTGACAAAAGAAGATGATCAGCATTACCTTTTTTGTCTCAATGTTTTCTATACTATACTAAGCAAAACAATTGAAGGATATTCAACTTGAACTATTTGTAAAATTTAACAAAGGCATATATTCGCACAGAAATCTATAACCAACTTCATACCAATATCTAATCTTGAGAATCAAACACATAAAGCAGGGCAATCGTTTCCGGTTTCCCTATGATATCCGGTAAAACGCTGGTACCCTACAACCGAAAAGTCACACATCATGAATAACGAATATTTTCACCCCGGAAGTCAACTCAAGCAGTACAAGTACCTCGCAAATTCATCACAGATTGAATGACCACATGTTGTGGCACAGTATTCCATTCTCGAATACGCGTATGTTGGAATATGCCGGGTTAGTCGGTTGTTGTTGTCGGTGACGTAGACGTCTACCCAACGTGTTTCAATCATGCCCGATTGGATAAAGGTTCTGTGAATGGGATTGCAAATTATTGGATTGAAACCAAATCTGTTTAAGATGGTGTTTTACAATAACGACGCCGATTAATTTTACGTCGGCGTCAATGAACGCGTGTTTATCTCCGTTTTCATGTTCAAAAGTTACAGAATGTGAGTCAATCACGTGGTCAATGTAATGTTGGTCAGCCAGTGCCATTTAGCACGAAAAGGTTTGTTTCTAGATTACGTAAGATTACCGTCAACTCCATAACACTCCCTTCAACATATGCGTTACGTGTGGGAACATTGTCCTCCTGTTATCTCTCGTTCTTATATCGAGAAAGACACGAAGTCTGCTGTAAACATGCGACACCGAAACCAACTTTGGTTGGTGATGAGCTCTGTACTCCAGTGCTGCTGGTTCAATCTCATATCGGTTCTGGTCCATGCGTCAGTGTTGTCATGTTAAAGCGTTAGCTGTCAACGTCCTACTGGCATTAATGTCCATGATTATTAATCCGTTTATCACAGACTGAATTCTAAGGTCTACCCGTCACACATCTGTTAGACTCTGGAGAAATTTTGGAAATTTTTGGCGTCCTAGAACGTAACGAGTTCTTGAGAATGTTACTGTCAACAGCTAAGGACGTCGTTTACTTACGTCCCCTGTCACACCGTTTCATATTTTCGATTGCCCAATGATACCGTTGGTGTAATAGTCTGAATACACATTACAAAATGCAAAATCTACCAGCGACGTCAACCTGACGTTCCCATACGTTCAATTGATCAACGGCCTGCCAGCGCCGCAGATCTGTCAGCCATTAACGTTCAATCCTTTTTAATGAACGGATTATAGGCAAGTACGTTTAAATTTACTGAATAAAGCAGCTCAGAGTATGCCTTAATGTGAAAAACAGCACGTAAATAACATGTTAAGTTTGGTAGATGACCCCTGTATTGTAAATTGTCCCATTTTGGCATGACAACTGAAGCATGACTAGATATGGCAACATAAAATATGAGAGCGAATGTATGTAATAATAGAAAGCAAAAGTGTTTTCTATAACATTGTATCACAGTTTCTTGAATAGCTGTAGAATTTTGATATCCTTCAATTGTTTTGCTTAGTATATATTGTACACAACTTACATACTTATTCTCATCCATTGTGTCAATTACAGCACCTTTCAATGTGAACCACCCTAGTCTTTTGTTGTTTTTAAAAGGGCTAAAGTTTGACATACTGCATGTTTTACAGTTATATGGTACACATGTATTTGTTTGTTGTAGATCTATTGGTGAAAGAGGAGTATGTAATGGAGGTGTTTAGAGACATTGTACAGCTTCTAGATAGACTTGACAAACCAGATCATAGAGACAATGTTAATATACTGGTACAATATGTAACAAGGGCTATATTACTGTACTTAAACAATCTTCAGGTATGCTTGGCTCATATCTACTTATTAACCCATTCCCACATAAACCGAACAAGATAAAGGCTTGGGAAAACATTCTTGGAAATGAAGAAATTGCTTTTCACAAGCAATTTCTTCATTTACTTCAATGTTTTCTACCCAGGAAGACAAAAAAATGTAAATTTCATTCATGTAATATTGAAGTCTGCGCAACATCTTTGAATTTGGACCAGTCCAGAATTTTTCCATCTGGAAATATTAATATGATTGCTGATATTCATTAAACATTGAAAATATCCAGTCAATTTTGTAAGATTATATTTCGAAAAATATTAAAAAATCAAATATGATATGTATGGTTGTTGTAAAAATGCTGAGCATGAGAGAAAGTCTACCACTAATCACAATGTAGGAAGTTTTACAATTGTTTTCTGTTCAGACATGTTAAAACTATGTTTGTCTGGAAGAAAAAAATTGACATGACTAATTAATTCCTTCAATGTAATGAATGTTTCCTTTGTTGTTCAATGATTTATGTGTTGAAATTTTGACATGGGGAGTCTGGATGATGTTGATTTAAGTTCTATTTGCTCCACTAGTCAAATTAATGTGTCCTTGGATAAGTGAGTGGCCTTTGTTATGATGCTAAAAAATGTTTAGAATAACATAAGACCAAATACAAACAAAAATGTAATGTTACTTTCAGTCATCATTAGAGAGTGATCATGGGAGACAGGTTATAAAGAAGCTATACCAGATATGTCTAGTGAATAAACATGGAGTAACAGGTAACAATAAAAATGAGCTGGGATCTGGAAAAACGTCCCTTAAAGCATTTGAGACAGCCAGGTTTCAAGACCAGGCCGTGCATAGATGCAGTCCAGATAGATCCATGTTACTCTCATATGGTTGCTACAGACCATGAGGATGCTATTTGAGAACAATATGGTTCCTGGTCAGACTGTGTGTACACGCAGGCTGATCTGGAACCATGTTGTTCTCAAATGCTATATGGGACGTTTTTCCAGATTCTGGATCAAATATTTACAAATACTTACAAATGCACTATATATTATTTCCATATACATTTGATGTTTGTTTATTGGGGTTTTATGCCGTTTTCAACTACCAGGGTCATATCGCGGCGGCTAGAGCACCTAACCGTGGGTTCCTGGTATTTCTTGCACCAGTACAACCACAATATCCAAACCGAGCCTCCAGCTGCTCTCTCACATAGATGATTCACACCCATTGGTGAGAGACAAATGACTTGTCAAATGTCAGAATGGATACTGGCCGAGCCGAGGTTACTCTCTTTCACGCCGCTCAAACATTTATAGTACACATGTACTAAACGATTTCACTCTTTTGTTTTTATATGCGATCTCGTCTAATATCGCACCCTCCAAGAGATTTCGTTATCCAATCGCTTGCTTTGAACTGGACAACATCAGAGAAAGCTGATACACTTTTTGATTGGCTGAAATTTAAAATTACCGTCACTTGCCAAAAATAGAAATAACGTAATGGTGGTGAACATAATGTACAATTATTTAAAGTGGCGAGTATTACAGATTATTGTTTATCATCAATGTTTTCACAACACTTCTTGCGATTGATCGTATAATTCTAAGTCGTGATTTAATTACAGGAAGATTCATGCAATGAATAAAAGCAGAGTATTTTTCGATTACACCGATATAGTGTGGAGTTGTGCATTAGACGATTTACACTCATGACCGCGCGTACGAAATCTAAACGTTTTTGGGATTTCCCCCGAGATTCAAATTTTGTGCTATAAATAGATATGACCAACACATAGGCGGAGAATGAAGTAAAGACGGCAGGGGTCAAATGATAGCGAATCATGACCTCTGCTCGGAGGGTAAGCCGAGGTTCGAACTCGAGACCCCTGGATTGACAGACTCCGACGTAACCGACTGAGCTATCCGGGCTTGGCTCAACAACGAGGGAATAGGAGATGAAATAAATTGTAAATTGAAGAAAAAAAAGATAAAAAAAAAAAATATGGGCAAATTGGTTCAAAGGGTATTCGAACCTCGGACATCTTTTTTCTAAACCAATGACCCTACCAACTGATTGACAGACTCCGACGCATATACATTTGAAGATGGATGTATATAAATTCATCTTTATCTGCCTACATGTCCTTATATTGTTTACATAACTCCTTCTTGTACACTTACCACATAAAGTAACGCAACATTTTCAAATTTCAATATTTCTGTTTAAACAAACCAGGATCTAAAACGGTACTATCTACAGTTCTCAAGGAAGGTTTATGAAAGTTATTATACCCCCCACAACGAAGTTATGGGGGGGTATACTGGAATCAGGTTGTCCGTCCGTCCGTCTGTCCGTCCGTCTGTCCGTCCGTCTGTCCGTCCGTCCGTGGACATAATCTTGTGTCCTCTTCTCCTCCCACAGTTTTCGAACAATTTTTCTGAAATTTTATCAGGATGTTTCCTATCATATGAAGTTGTGCACCTGCAATTTTCATGTTGATCCAGTCATTAGTTTCAGAGTTATGCCACTTTGAAGTTTTTAAGGGTGGGGGGGGGGGGGCATAATCTTGTGTCCTCTTCTCCTCCCTCAGTTTTTGACCAAATTTGCTGAAATTTTATCAGGATGTTTCCTATCATATGAAGTTGTGCACCTGCCATTTTCATCTTGATCCAGTCATTAGTGTTAGAGTTATGCCACTTTGAAGTTTTTAATGGGGGGGGGGGGGGGGAGTAGTCAAAATTTATAATTTCCTTTCTGTGTTCTAACTCAAGAACCGTTTGACCTAGGATCATGAAACTTTACACAGTTGTTGCCCATGACCCAAGGAGGTGCCTTGTTGTTTTGGGGTCACCAAGGTCAAAGGTCAAGGTCACAGTTTGACTTTGTTGAAAATCCGTTTCCATGCTCTAAGTCAAGAACCTTTTGACCGATAGCACTTTTTCAGTGACAAGGCCCTAGTGGGGGGTATTCGTCCGCTTTGCGACAGTTCTAGTTTTTAATAAAATGTTTAAATTTCCAACAAACATGCAAGAATTTCGTCCCTTTATCATTTTACGTTAAACACGTCCTAACGTCTTGCAAGTTAAAAACCAATCCTCAAAGATAGTTTTACTGATAAACTGACACGATTTAAAAACGCAAAATAGGACTTTTACAAATGGTATCTCCTACATCTTGCAAAACCGATGTATAGCCATGTAAAATTGTAAATGTTACAATTGTTAACAGAACAGGACAGAAAATGACATTTAAAACCACGAATAATGCCTGAATGGACGTCAGATTATGCCAAAATGCACGTTGAGTCAAGGGCCTGTTATCGAACAGGACGACGACAGCGAATCTCGTGTTTTCACAGGCGATTTATCACTATGTCGCGATTTATTGGCCGCCCGCTATTACCAACCATATAATTTGCTGTAGACTGAGCCGTCACAAATCTGTTGCGTTGGTGACGTTAACGTATACAATTATGTAGACGTACAGCCGTTACACGCAGCTTACCGGGACGTGGGTGGTCTGTGAATCTTCCCGTGTCGTTTACACGTCTCATAAACCTTGAAACCGTCGATTCGGCTACATTAAAGCGTCTAGCTACCTTCATTTGCGAAACACAGTAAACCAAAAGCCAAAAAACTCGGTTCCTTTTTCGCAAAGTAAGCCTCAGCATTTTGTACACACTTTTCTTTCTTTGTTCTCGTATGTTTTGAATAAGTAAATCAAAGTGGCAATTTGTACACAAAAAATCTTAGTTATTTAACACGTGGTCTGAATGCACGAGACACACGAGCATTTAGTAACGGGCGGTTCAGATGTCCGGATAGTTTACAGAAAACACGACAAAATCACTGAGGCGTGAAGCGTATACATTTTTTCATAAATGTCCCAAAATATGGTGCCGATCAAGGCAATAGGAAAGGAATGGTTAATGAAAACGTACTTTGCGTTTTTAAATCGTGTCAGTTTAGTTTGTCGTCAGTTACACAGTAAAAACACAAAAAATTGTCACTGTGCGCACTAAGCGTCATGTCATAACTTCCGGAAAATAGCCGTCAACGAATCAATTGAATTTTAGTGCTGGAATACTCAAATGGCAGGGTCAAAAAAGCTTGGCGTCCATATTTTCTTCAATTTCAAGGTTGTTGTACCATTTTATAGCAAACGCCGGTGTGCAGGATCGATCCAGTTCATCGACTGGATCAGTTACAATCAGTCCGTAGGGTATTAGCCAAAGGGACCAGAACATTGGAACAGATTCCTAAGAGCAGCAGATTCCACATAAATGAACATTGGCAGACATCAATAAGCCATCCCAAATGAATGATTCAACCAGAAGCAAACCGTTTTATAGCCGTCATTGACTAAATTTTGGGACAATTTTTGCTATTTACGAGGGGCGTTCATTAAAGATTTCCCCTGACCTACTTTCAGTTGAGGTAGGAAGTTGAAATTGTACACATACATAACCGTATACCTCTATAGGTCACATGAAAAATTGCAGCTCTGAAATGTAATTTGTTTCTCATTTCTGAGTGCTGAAGTTAAGTAAGGTAGCGTGATGGAGCAAGCAGTCATCAGATTCCTGTATTTGAAAGGTCACACTCTAAAGGAGGAATTTGATGACATAAAAGAAGTTTGTGGGGATGATGTCCCATCATATGACTTTGTCAAACACTGGTATACTCAGTTCAAGCGTGGACGTAAGTCTGAAGAAACAGTCCGAATCCTGGGCGCCCACAGTCTGTCATTGATGATGACACCATAAAGTCAATGGAAGGTTTCGGGCACAATCTACGGTGTTCTACAGAACAGGTCTCCAAAACGGTATTCAGCGATTGCAGAAGTATGTCTCTCTGGCTAGAGGCCATGAAGAGAAAGTTTAATATTTGTGACAAGTTTCAATTCTCTATACTTATTGGAAGTAGGTTAGGGGAAATCTTTAATGAACGCCCCTCGTAAGACAATTTATCCATCCAAAGACGGTCTGATCCAGTTTAAGAGATGCGGTACGGTGCTTCGGATGTTTGCATAAAGTCATGGAACTCGCCCTAATGCACAGATAGGCGGGCTGGGACAAACAATTGAAATGTCAAGGTTGATAACTCGTATGTACGTTGACAATGTGTTGCGCACTGTTGTCCCTGATATAATGTAGGAAGAGTCAATGGTATGTTGCAACAGGGTGGCGCTCATGCACACACTGCCCCTTTCACCAGACGGTTGTGCAGCAAAACAAGGTTACTGTCCTAATTTCAGGAAACGTCTGCTATCGAACACTTTTGGGATTGTCTGAAAAGGCGCGTTCGTAGTGTTCTTAAATCCTCCAACAAACCAATTTTGCGAACGAACAACACTTCAGAATCAGTGAACTAAGTTTTTATTACATCAAATCGCTTCAAAAATTGTGTCAATGTGACGAAGATGTCATTTGTTTATGAATACAAGGGAAGATTATAGACATGAATTAGTTTGTGACTTTTGAATTTACACCAGGTGTCTTCGGGGTAAATTTTGTGTCTGTAAATGTCTTAGCATTCCGGTGATGTTTCGTTTACTGTTTGATGAAATATTACATATGATGTCAAAACAAAAATATCCTTAAATTTATATACAAATTTTAAGATATTTGATATTGAATGAGTGTTGCGTTACTTTATGTGGTCAGTGTATCTACGGATTTGGATGAAATTTTCACAGAAGGTTCCTAGATGCCTGAAGTTGGGCCTTATGTGATTTTATTACCGTAACAATTACTGCTCCTCACAGAAAAAATGGGGCTTAGTTCAAGGGTTAAAACCCAACTGACGCTTGACATGTATATTTCCAGGTCATGCTCTAGGCATGCTTTAACAGAAAGAAACTGGTTGTTAACAGAATAAAGCATGTATTATTCAGTAAATTTGCATACCATTTATGCCAGGCTTTCTGCTGAAATATCCTCAATTTGGGCAATAATAGCGTCAATTCATCTATTTTTGAGTCATTATCATTCGCAGGTGCTCACAAAATGCTAAAACACCCTTGTGCTTCTCATTCCTGGCCTTAATATATTTCTTGGACCTCTGCGAATTTAAAGTGTCCGATGATTGGCAAAATTAAAGTCTTATGCCGAAAGAATACCTTACTATTAACCAATTATCAAAGTTTCTACAATTTTCCAACATTAGAAGTGTTTTTATTTCGTCTTTTAAATTGGATATTTTGGTCTTTTCCGATCTTTGCTGAAGAAAATACTTCCGACTTGAAATTATGACGTCAGTCATGGGTCATTTCCCGGAAAGTCTGAAATTTCAGAAAAAGTTAAATGTCCGACTTTTCTGTCATAAAGCGACTTCCCCAATCGATACTCAAAACACGGAATTCGTCCTCAGTAAATGTAAGAAAAAATGTTAAAACAGTCAAAAAATAGGTCGTAAGTGAATTAAGGAATGTGCCAAAGAACGGTTTAAGTTTGTCTGTATTACTCTTACGATCGAGAAATGGATAAAAACTGAGACTTCGCTATATGACAGAAAAGTCGAACACATTATCTTTGTCAGACACCTCATGCTCGAGATTGGGGGCGGAGTAAAGCCATTGATGACGTCAATCCGTGGCAATTTTACGGAAATTGCCGATCTTTATTTTCTCGAAAATCAGTTTTTCAACGATGTAAAGAAAAGCAAATAAAACTTTTAAAACAACCAAGTTTGGCAGATCTTTTATAAAACACGTTAATTTAATGATTTTCTTCCAATATACGGTGCAATAAACTGCCAATCTTGGTAGCCTTTAAACAACCACAAAAATATGAATTAATCCAATAAAAGAACATGCCATATATTTCAGATGACAGCATGAATCTAGCTCGGAAGACCTGGTCTGCAGGTTTGACCTACATGATTGAGCTGACAGGAGGTCTAGTCTATGATGAAAGTGTCCTTCAACAGCTGATAGAGATGACTCTGACTACCTTAAATACTGTGTCTTCTCTAGATCGGTAAGTAAATACATTGAGTGTAGAGGCACCTAGTCGGGCCTATGATGCATGTAAAAAGAGTCCTTTATATGGCATTTGAGAACAACATGATTATCTAGATCAACCGAGGCTTAGTCTTATCAAGATCCATATTGTTCCTTAATGGCTTCTTCATGACCTGTATGTCGACTTCAATTATATCTGTTTGTTTTTAACTTTGAAACATTAGTTTACTTACGCCAACACATGTCATAAATGCAAGAAATTCTAAAATCACTTTTGTCTGAATTTGTTAGATGGAACCAAGTAAGGTATGCAATGTGGATGAAAACAAAGAGAATTTGAAACAGAGGAAAATTTGACTTGTATTCCAAAGCTTTGTTTTTTTCATCATTCAATGACTTGGTAGACAAAGTCAAACAAATGTGTCCGCTGTTTTATCATGCTGTCATTGATTTTACCAATTACATGACAGCAGAATTTTAGACTTGCCCAAGTTCAAAGATGTTGCAGGTATTGTGGAAAATGAGGCAATTACTTGTGCTGAAGAAATTGCTTGTTACAAGCAATTTCCTCATTTTCTACAATGTATTCTACAATGTATACATTGTACAATGTACAAAGTCTATATCATGTTGGGCATCAAAAAGTGTCTCTATGTTGGAATGGTCAAATGTTTTTTCTTCAACTTTTTACAGGTTGACTGTACTGTTTGAGAATGTGAAAGTATTATTGGAGAGTGTTTTGGCTGGTTTACCAAACAAAGACAGAGAAAATGATGTTTATAAGCTGGTCTGTGGTAGTCTAATGGCAGAAGTGCCAACTTTTGTCCCCACCAAGGTAATAATTTTAAGTTTACTTTTTCCGCCCCCTCCAAAAAAGACTTGGCTATATACTATTTCATCTAAAAATGAGAGAAAAGGATGATTATAAGATGATGCATCATTTACTGTGTAGTGCAATACCTATGAACCAAACTTTTTATGCCCCCATATTGAAAGATTGGGGGCATATTGTTTTACTTGTGTCCATCAGTCTGTTTATGTGTCTGTCTGTCAATAGCTTAATGTGAAACTTAACATTTAGCATTTTTGGGGGCATAAGTGTTTCACAAACACATCTTGTTTCTAACTTGAAAACTTTTTTACATAAACCTCGCTGCTTCTTAATCCACACAACTGGGTAGACTGAGGCGCTGACAACTAAGGCGTTTTGCTCAAGGACATGCCCTACCTGATTGGGGATCGAGCTCATAACCAAATTGTCAAGTGTAGTAATCACTGGGCTTTTTTTTTAGTTTCGATAATGCTTTCAATAAGGCTACTTTATTTGATATGATATAACTCATTACCACACAGAGACGCCTTTTGGCAACATACTAGATAATGGCTTTGGAAAACATTGTGGGAAATGAAGAAATTGCTTGTGACAAGCAATTTCTTATCTCCCACATTGTTTTCTATCCCAAAAGACCTAGTAATGCAAAACTATATTCCAGTATTCTGTCCGGTAATTGGTTAAATACATTGGTTGTGTGTTTTACAGGTGCTAGTTTACACATCATTAAAGGGAGAGTACCCTGGTGTACCAGAATCTGATCAAGAGTTTAAGGTGCAGACATTATTTACCTCCCTTTATGATGCCCAACTATTACACTACATCATGGAGACAAATACAGATCAAGTAGACACCACAGCTGCTAGTCCATGGACAGACAATTATCTAGAGAGAATACTGACCTGTATACAGGGTTGTTCTGTAGTAAAAGTGTTCCTTGTAGAGGATAAGGTGGTAAGTGGATTTACTCTGGAATTTTATTTATATACTGGAATATGATTAAAGGGGGACCAGCTAGGCTTTCGAAAACGCAAATTGCACAATAATTACAAACCAGAAATACTGTATGAAATTACCAACCCAAAGGGGTAGAACACTTATGTCCATTGTTAGCACTCATCAAGCTTTATTAAGTATTAAAATCCAAGTCAATTAATAACATGCAGGTTGGTTCATATTGTCCTTGTATTTGTTTTGAAACGGTAACATTTGCTCAACCTTCAAAAATCAATTACGTCAGAGGTACGTCATCTGTGCTCAGTGAGATTCAACACACCGTACAACTTGCTGCGTCGAAAGTTTGCGAAGACAGATTCGGCATCTGATGTCATGTGCATGGTAGCTTTGGTAGGTCAAATGAATTTACTTTTATAAATAAACGAAAGGATCTTTGGTATTCTATAGTTGATAATTATGCGTATAAATGTTCAGTGCTTGTACAAAATAAACCTTTCAAAATATCCCTCGCAAATAAGGTCACAGTCATTGACACAGCTAGTTGTACGGTGTGTTAATACGGCGGAGGTGTGTCACGTTGACCTTGACCTTGTCTCATTTTGAAGTGAAAATAGAATGTGTATACACTCATGTAAAAGATTGATTTATAGCAAAGGAAAGATGGTTTTTCGCCATGATTGAGGTTTTTATGCATTGCAAATTGTTTTTCCATGCACAAATATGAGTTCCCGAACAGTTCAGAAGCATAAAAACCTAGCATGGGCCCTTTTAAAACATTTGCTCAAATGGCAAAATTTTAGGCTGAGTCATTTTGGAAAAATATGTATGTAATTACATAGGAAATATTGAGAGAAAAAAGAGGGAAAAGAAGAAAATACTGATGATCTGCATTTTTCTATTTCCTGAATGTTTTCCAGAGTCTTCTTCAGGAGCACCAAAATCAAGCATTGTTTTGAAAAGGGTTAAACTAAAATAGCACCGAAAGCTTGTGTCAATCAATGGTTTCCACCATTTCCTAACCCTTTATATTTCTACGGCGTTTGCACCAGAGCAAGTGTATCATAGGACTGATATTGTTGTGGAATTGATTGTTAACAATTTCCTTGTACATGTATATATATTTTGTTTCAACAGTTTGCAAAGCTTGGTACGATGAGCCAGAGTTACAATGTGCTCTTGAAGACTGTAACAGCTTTATGCCATAGTCTGGGAGAAACAGGCATGGGAACATTGTGGAAACTGGCCTTTAACAAGTAAGTCTGAAAATGTCTAACCTTCCAAGTTGAGGTCAAGTGGTATAAAGCAACACTTCAAAATGTATTGTCTAGATCTAAATTACATTACAAGCCATGTGATTGGTTGGACAAGATCTGGTCCTATCAGATTGACAGTATATTAATGGTATACTGAAACAAGAGGTTTTTGAATACTATCCCTGGTTCTTTGCTGACTTTTAACCCATTACAAAACAATAAAATTTTGGACTGTTCCAATTTGAAAGGTGTCGCAGACGACAAATTCAAGTTGATGAAATTGCTTGTATCTTTTCCCAAGCGGCCGCGGCCATGGCACAGTTGGTAGCGCATCTGCCTCTCATTCGAGAGGTCCCGGGTTCGATACCCGGCCGCGGCAAATACCCTTACTGACAAAAATGTCACCCATCAATGGTTTGATATCGTGAACCTATGTGGGGGAGCAGCTGGAGGCTTGGTAAGGGTGTTGTGGTAGTACTGGTACGAGAAACGACAGGAATCTATAGTTAGGTGCTCCAGCCGCCGTGATATGACCTTAGTAGTTGAAAACGGCATAAAACCCCAATAAACCTAAACCTTTTCCCAAGCATTTTTCTTGGGGGTCGTCAAAAAGCATCACTGTGTGGGAATGGGTTAAAGTGTACAGGATTCTCAGGAATGAGTATGACCAGGGGGGTTCCATTTCACAATAAATCCTTAGTTGTGATGCATTCAAAAGAAAAGTTTTTCAGTTTGAAAAACTTTCAGGGTAAAAAAGGGAATGCTGATAACCTCCGTCAATCTATTGTTCAGACCACAACTTCAAACATTTGAGCCAGGATCTGGAAAAGGGTCCCTAAACCCTTTCCCGAACTACAAAATTTTAGGGTGTTCCAATTCGAAAGCTGCTACAGATGACAAATTGGATGATAATGAAATCGAATTTGTATAAAATACAGTAAGGAAAATATTGAGGCAAAAGGAGAAACTGCTGGTTATCAGCAGTTTCTTCTTTTGTCTAAATATTTTCTCAATTCACTTTCATTGGGGACGTCAAAACCAGGTCTTGTTTGGGAGAGGGTTAAGGCTTTTGAGCCCAACATGGTTCCAGATCAGCCAGCGTAAATACGCAGTCTGACCAAGAACCATATTGTTCTCCAATAGCTTCTTTGTGAATTGTAGCAAACCTAAGAGAACAACATGGGTCCCAGTCAGACTGCATTTATGCACAGACTGATTTTGAAACAATGCCGTCTAAAATGCTTTAAGGGGATATTTTTGCAGATCCCGGCTCATTAGTTTTTAGCGAGCCGGGACTTTATGTCCGGGGAGCTAATGTCACAGCCCTAGTGTTGGCATCGCGTCCTGTCCCGTCCCGTCGTGTCGCGTCTTCACTTGAAAAACTTTAACCTGGTCTATATCTCAGGCACTATTAGAGATACAGCCTTGATATTTCACACATAGATAGTTCTCGACAAGACCTTTCATTTGGGACCATGACCTTTGACCTAGTGACCTTGACCTTGGAGTTTGACCTACTTTTAAAAAACTTTAACCTGGCCTATATCTCATGCACTATTATAGATAGAGCCTTGATATTTCACACATGGATACCTCCTGCCAAGACCTTTCATTTGTGACCTTGATCTTTGACCTTGTGACCTTGACCTTGGAGTTTGACCTACTTTTAAAAAATTAGCTGTTTTTGTGACAAGCTCCGGTATAGGCGAGCTACGTTTTCCGCGGACAACTCTGGTTTTGCCTCTGTTGTATTGGTCTATGCAATGGAGATTGCACTCACTAATATCAGTCCTGACGAAGTAAATGTAGGTCTTTCTTGGTCTTTGGTGGCTTTCGGCTTCTGGTATGTCAACTCCAATACAGAGCTAATATAAAAAGCTGCATGCCAGAAAGATTGAAAATAACTCTGCATGTTCTCATACTTTGTTATACTTTATAAAAAGTCTTCCAGGAATTCCTATCTTTCAGGTCATTTGGTCCAAGGCAATTAAAATCACGGACAAAAATTCTATTACTGTATTATAAACTTTACAATACTTTAACTACAACATTACAATTGTCTTTCAGAAGTCAAGCTGATTGTAACTTCAGTTTCTGCCTGGGTACCATCCTATCATTGATGACAGAAGTAAACGGGGAACCAGCAGTATTACAACTGGAACCCCTCACTGAAAGGTTAGAGTAAATTGATTACCAGCAGATGTTCCTTTTAATTGTATGAACCCTCTCCTAAATTGCAAAATGATAGGAGACTAATCTTAATTACCGTATAGACGGGTGCAGCCAACAAAATAAATGAATGAAAATTTGGTATAAAGATTCAACAACATGAAACATTATGAATGTTTGGTATACAATACTGTTTTATCATCATTTTCTTCCATTGCTTTGATGTTTTCCAAGGCTGTCTTTAAAATTAACTCCAAAATCAGAAATTATTTGGAAAAGTGTTAAAAACTAAGCCTAAAGGCCTATGGCCTTGCATTTTGCATGTACATTGCATCATAGACATATAAAAATTAAAGTTATCCTTGTTTTAAGTTATCAGAGATGCGTCACTGGTCATTTATTATTACCTCCACTGGCCGAAGGCCAGCGGGGCTTATGTCATGGCCCTGTGTCCGTCGTGCGTCAGTGTGTCCGTAAACAATTTTCAAACATCTTCTTCTCCAAAACTACTGGACCAATTTCAACCAAACTTCACACGAATCATCCTTGCATGAATCTCTACCAAATTCCTTTAAAAGAATAAAATCTGTGCAGAACTTGAATTTTAATTAAGTTAATTGAATTAATTTTCGAAAAATCTTTAAAAGTTCTTCTTCTGAATCTCCAAAACTACTGGACCAATTTCAACCAAACTTCACAGAAATCTTCCTTGCATGAATCTCTACCAATTTCCTTTAAAAGATTAAAATCCGTGCAGGACTTGAATTTGAATTAATTTAATTGATTTAAATTTTCGAAAAATCTTTAGAAATTCTTCTTCTCCAAAACTACTGGACCAATTTCAACCAAACTTTACAGAAATGTTCCTAGCATGAATCTCTTCTTAATTCCTTCAAAAAAAATAAATTCTGTGTAAAACTTAAATTATGATTGATTAAATTAGATTAATTTTTTGAAAAATCTTCTTTTCCAAAACTATTCGACCAATTTTAATCAAACTTCACACGAATCTTCCTTGCATGAATCTCCTTTAAATTCCTTATAAAAAATAATTTCCGTGTAGAACTTAAATTTTAACCCTAGTCGTGCTGAACCCGGAATATTCCGGGCTACGACGTCGAGTGCTGTGAGCGGCGCCCGGAATATTCCGGGATTGGGGGTTTCCCAATACAATCAATCCCTGCGTCGTAAAACCTAATCCAATCGTATCCTTACCCTCGGAAAAGCTTCGAGTAATGACCTAGCAACATAGTAAACCTCGTTTTGATATTTTATTTCCCGATTTTCATTGGTTATTTGGCAAAAAAGTTCGACCTAATTACCTGTCTTCAATACGTCATTCAAAATGGCGGATTTCCGATCTGCAAACTTTCAAAACAAATCTTTCGATGAAAAATTCGCTGGTTTTTCGTCAGATTACGAAGAAAATTATTCTCAACCAGATTAAAGATATATTATTAAAGATGATTTCTAAAGAAATCGGCTGGTAAGTGGTCATAATTTTTAAGAATTGCCCTTGACAAGTACGGCGAAGATCGATCCTAAAATTCGTCTGCCCGAAAATTCAACTCACCAAATTTTCTCGATCTTTTCGTCGCCGAGGAAAGTTTTTCACTATGTAAAACGAAAATAATTGTCATTCTGCTTGATATTTAGCGATCATCGCATCGAATTAACACTCTATGATTAATAATCGGGCCGAAATAACCCCCCGAAAATGAAAATGAATTTGACCTGACAACTTCCGGCTCGATTTTCGTTCAACTCGCCCACCAACAACAAAATATTTAGGTCAACTTAACCCTTCTCTTTAGTTCATTTATGTCACGCGATAGTTTTTTGCTTCTTACAATATTTTTTTACCTTGCCAATAAACAAATCGCGATCAGAATGGGACAAAGAGTGCCTGAAATTAGTGTTTATGTATTTTGTCACACCTGGACAGGTAAACTCCCAGGTAAATGACGAGATCAAAAATATGCATCGAGTCATATAAAATTACCGTTTTGCTGTTTTATCATACTAATTTTACACAATTTAAAATTTGTTTCTCTGTAGAGACTTCTATACAAAGTTGTTTTCTATACCCAGAATTTAATTAGAAGAATTGTTCTTACCTGTGCTTACCTGAGTCTCAGACTTGATCTGCATCGCTTGAAATTTGGATATTGATGGTCAATGGTGGAAATCACAAGACAACACAAACAAATATCAGAGTTTTTGCTAGTTTTATTATTCTTAAAACAAAGTTTAACAGTTTTGTTACATTTGCCTGTTTTTACCTGTAGTTTATTAGGTAACAAGTTTAAAAAGATACTTTTTCATATTACAATCATAAAGTTTAACATTTCACCTTTCCAATGATATATAACATTACAACATTTCACAAAAACAAGCTTACATACAAAGGCTCTCAAGTTAAAGACCCATAATTTACAATTCACTCAAAAAATATTCAGCCAGCACTACTGGCTCTATTATAGAATATATAGCATGACAAGGGTTAATGAATTTAATTAAATTGAATTTCGAATAATTGTTAAACAATCTTCTTCTCCAAAACTACAGGACCAATTTCAACCAAACTTCACAGGAATCTTCCTTGCATGAATCTCTCCCAAATTCCTTCACGATCGGATGAAAAGCTTGGCCGCTGTGGGCTAGGCTAAAAACATTTCTGCTCCTTAAGCATGAATCTTCTTTGGATAGACCCCTATTGTATTCCTTGAAGAAGTTCGTTGTCTAAATGTCTAAAAGCCAGCGGAGCGATACAGGACCATCTTAGCCCTCTTGTTGTGGTTGACAGTAGTCTGGTACACAATAGCCCTAGATATATCAGAGCCACTGATAAGAGTGGCTAAAGATATTGTAAATTTCATTTCAAATCCAAACCCTATGTTGTGGGTACTAATTAGAATTATCTTGATTTATGATATTTTGCAATGTAAAAAGTCTTGACTCCATTTTACCTGTATTTCTGATATATATATTTGATACATATATTGCAGATGTTCTGAGGTAGACATCCACACAGCTGAAATGTTACACTCCACAGTTCTCTATCTGTCTCCCATAGACCAGCTGAGTATGGCAGAAATACTAGTGGCCCGGGTACTGACTCTCTCTACAGATAGTGTGTTACAAGATAAAGGTAAATTATTGTGCTTTTGGCTCCTTATTGGTCCAGTTGTGAGACTGTCTGTTCTAATTCTTATATCTGGGCCATTTTGCCTGTATTATAAATGCTAGCAACTACATTACTTTAATAGATCATAATGTGTAAATGTGCAATTTACAAGATCTGCAATACTGTATAAATGAAATAGTTATCCCCCCTACAATGAAGTTATGACGGGGGTGGGGTATACTGGAATCAGGTTGTCCGTCTGTCCGTCCATCCGTGGACATAATTTTGTGTCCTCTTCTCCTCCCACAGTTTTTGACCAATTTTGCCGAAATTTTATCAGGTAGTTTCCTATCATATGAAGTTGTGCACCTGCATTTTTCATCTTGATCCAGTTATTAGTTTCAGAGTTATGCCACTTTGAACTTTTAAATGGGGGGGGGGGCATCTTCGCAAGCCAAGGGTTACTACCTCCACTTTGTTCCTTACGAACCCTTGGCCGCTCGCCTCTATGGAAATCGAAAGTACCACCGTGCGATTTCATTGGACGCGATAACTTTCCCATTATCCAATCAAAACACACTAAACAAGCCCTCTTTGTCAAAACGAAAACGTCACGGCTGACGTCAAAATCGATATCCGTATTTGATGCATCGCCTAACACGTTTTAGTACGAGGCTTTTGATTGGCCAGAAATAGCAACTGCAAAGGACCGCGACTCTTTATCGCCGAAAGGTGGCATGGTGGTACTTTCGATTTCAATAGAAGCTAGCGGCCAAGGGTTCGTAAGGAACAAAGTGGAGGTAGTAACCCTTGGCTTGCGAAGATGGGGGGGGGGGGGCGGGAGTAGTAAAAAAATTGAAAATTTAAAAGTATGTTTCCGTGTTCCAACTCGAGAACCATTTGACCTAGGATCATGAAACTTTACACAGTTGTTGCCTATGACCTAAGGAGGTGCCATTTTGTTTTTGGGGTCACCAAGGTCAAAGGTCAAGGTCACAGTTGGAATCTGTTTCCGTGCTCTAAGTGAAGAACCTTTTGACCTATAGCACTTTTTCAGTGACAAGGCCCTAGGGGGGGGGGGGGGGGGGCGGGTATTTGTCCGCTTTGCTAAGAAAAACCAGAAATGTAGCTCCTGGGAGAATCATTCAATTGCTACAATTCTTGTTGGTTATCATTTAATTCTAATCATTGGAAAGTAACACTATGTTAACCATATTTCTTTGTAATATATTCAGGTGTGATTTGTTTACTGTCTGTGATATCCAAGCTAGCCACGAGCCTTGTTGATAAATACACAGAGGAGGTAGTACAGTTGTTAGTGGGCGTGCTAGGCCAGATTCTAGACTGGAAGGATAAAATATCAGATATCATCGCTCATAGCTGGTATGTGCTGTTTATTTATATCAGGCTCCTTTGTACAAAGTATCTTTATGCTTCTTAATTGTCCCTCTGTCTGACCTTTAACCTCTGTATGTGCAAAAGTTATCAGGAAAACTTTAAAAGTGTCTAACTTTTCAATTGTTTACATGAAAAAGGTCTTGTATGGGATGTAACTTTATCTTATTATTACCTCTTCCCCAAGCAAGAATTATTTTTGAAGTCCATCACTGAAAATGCTGGGGAAAACATTGAGCCAAAAGAAGAAAAAGCTGATAATGCTCCTTTTTGACTGAAGATTTTCTATGCTATATTAAACACAAACTATATCTATACTGAAGGAAACTTCTAACGCAAGATGCTTTTTTGCGTGTAAAATCTTTCTGCTTGAATTTTTGACAACAATATTAATTGCAATTGTTATCCCTACACATGCACTATAATTGTTCACTAAAAACTTGAGTGGCCTGACATGCATCATTGCGCATGTGCGGCTGCGCACAAATACCCAATTTTGTATTGCACGTGCAATTCGAACTCAGATTTCAACCTTTATGTATGCAGCGATTTTGTTAAACGATAGTTCAGTTAAGTTACAATCATTTCTTCAAAGTTCCTCTTCACAATATGCCAAGATTGGGCACTGAAGTCAGAGTGCGCGCCATTGGAATGCGCCAGGCGGAAATTACATTCATAACTGTAGCCATTTTGTTGTATTATGCAATATCTACCATCGGCAGACTTTGGCAAACGTTAAACACGTCAGGTAGATACACCATAATGAAATTCTGATTAGCTGATCAAAGCATTAAACAAAATACTGCACTATTAGTCAATACACCCCCACCCACCATGAAATGCCTTAGACCCATTTTCTGCTCTTTCAGATCACATGGCTGATTTGCAAAGGTGGATTAACTACTGGGGCACAAGAAAACAGACAAAAAACTCAATGTGATGCTGATACCTGGGGATCTCAAAATTGACCCCTTGTGTGTATTGGTGCTTTGGGCTGTGTGATACGGTGCATTTCAGTACTTTCATTATTGTCAGTGGCATTATAAAGAATTAGTCTTTGCATATGCCATTTTTGGTTACGAGTTATACAAACATAAATGAAATATACAACATTGAAGGTGGTTTTGCGTTGGAAGTTTCTTTCGGTATATTTACATTCATTTTGTCATCTTCAGTGGCTTACAAATAGGAGAAACCTGAAAATTTGTTGTTTGGGAAAGGTTTTATGGGCACTGATTGGTGCAAGATCCATGTTATCCATCAGTATCAATTATATGGGTCACACTAAAGAAAAATAGACATTTCAGGGTCACCTTTATTTCATGTACACACATATTGTTTATTTCAGCTCCAGCAATGGTAACTTATTCAATGTAGAAGTATCCAGATTCCTGCATTGTGCAGTATGCATCATTCCCTCACATCTGACAGACAAACACTGGGACTTTATCATGTGTTCTATAGTTACATGGATACAGGTAATTATGTGTTGTATTGATTAATTCTTCCCAAACAGTGACGACTCCAGTGGACAGAAGATTAGAAATCCTTACAGGAAAAGGAGGAAAAATTGTGGTTATCAGCATTTTCTTTTCCAGTTTGCAGTCTTCAACTCCTTCCAATTGGGATCCGCTTAAAATGCTATCATTTGCAAAAGTGAACATCTTATTTTTATCTTTGCTTGTTTTCAAAGTCATCACATCTTTTAGTCAAGAAAATTAATAAGCCATCTTGAGTAATAAGTTTTATGATAAAATTTGTAAATTTTCATAAATTTCTTCATGGCATAAAACCCTTCCAATCTATTTCTTTTATGGTAAATGTAATGAGAACATAATATTAATTATGATACAAACCAAATTTCTACTGCCTATTTTCTCCTTCGTACATTGTAACATTTCTACATACTAATACAGGAGTTAAAAGAAGTAAAGGGTGACCTCCTGAACGCCCCATCTCCAGGGTTACAGTGCCTTCTAGTCAGCGTCCTTGACCTGGTGACCTGTGTTGCTGATTGTCTGAAGGTCAAGGTCACAGCTGATCCTGGGAGCTACCCACCAGATCTTCCAACAGAATGGACAGAGTTTTTCTCAGAATCTATATTTGCTGACGTCTTCCCCGTCTATTTAGACTTCAACAGTAAGTTTGTCATTTCTTTAAACCTTTCCAAAACAACAAATTTTTGAGATAGTCCTATTCAAAAGCTGTTGCAGATGACAATATTAGTGTTGTTAAAGATAGAATTTGTGTAGAAAATAGCTGTAGAAAATAGCCAAGAAAATATTGAGACAAAAGGAGAAACTGCTGGTTATCAGCAGTTTCTTCTTTTGTCTCAATGTTTTCTCAAGCATTTTCTAAAAGGGACGTCAAAACCAGGTCTTGTTTTGGAAAGGGTTAATGCAATGACCCGGGATCTAGAAAAAGAGCCTTGTGGGCTTACTAACATGGATTCAGATCAGCCAGTGTATGCTGATAGTCATGTCAAGATCCATGTTGGAATTTTAGAGTTTCGTCATGACCTGTAGCAACTGTTAGATAGCACTATGAATCCTCATTAACTTCATTTAATTGCAGACTGATGTGACTCCATATTAGCCTTTCAATGCCAAAAAGGCCCCTTTTCCAGACTCTGGCTCAAATACATATACTTATTAAGTCCCACTAAACAAAGATTTTGTAGGTATACCAGAGTAAGCCTATTTGTTCCATTCAGAGTATATTCTTGTGGCCAAATCTCTTACGTTAGAATTGACAGCAACTTGATTCTTCATACCTTTGATGATCACATTGTTGAGAATAAGAAAATCTTTGACTAATGCATGTTACGTTTCCAGGAAATGTTATATGTCATATGTTATCTTATGTGTATGTATTTGTTTATTTACAGAAGCCTTTCAGGATAGAACACTCTCAGGGACAGAGCAGCTGGTACTTGGCTCTGTTTGTTGTGCGGTCTCTAAAGCCACGCCCACTTACCTTTTGAATAATGAGTTACCTCCCCTGTTGGTGGCAGGAGATTTATCTCCCTTGCCTGATAACTTACAGACCCTATTGAATCATGTTGGTCCACTCCTGCTAGCTAGAGAGGATTCTGTACAACTGTCTGCATATCTTATACTTAACAGGTAAGTTCCTTAAATTTGAAACATCTGAATTTAGGAAAACAATGATTGTAATAGGTTCAGAAAAAGTTGGTGTTGAAGCCTACTTTTATACCTTTTTTTTCACACAAGACCTGGCATTGAAATACCTTGTATGAAAGGATTGGAAGAAAAATGGTCAAAATAAGAACATTCTGGTGATCAACATATTCTTCTTTTGCTGAAATATTTTATGGACATTATCATGCACAAATTGCAGTTGAAAAATCATGTTATCAACAGTGTTTTATTTTGCTAAACCATGTCTTGGACAATTAACAGTGTCCAAGAGGTGCAAGCTAAGCTCCCTAAATGAATTTAGTGCATGTCTGTAGGCAAGGCGTATCATAGCCTCAACTAAGAATTATTAAATGCATGAATAAACTAACAACATCATAATAGGAAAAATAAAGATGGTAAGAGATGTGCAACTCTATGCAAACATACTGTGAAAATTTTTTTCAGAGGGATAAAGTGTACAATACCAAATGTCAATATATTGTCGGTGTTACTCCAAAACCTTGTAACTTCAGCTTAAGCCAAGCTGGAGTTACGAGGTTTAGCAATAAAACCGACGATATGTTTAATTTGTGTTTCAGTATTATAGACACCATACCAGCCTATGATAAAGAAGACAAGAGCATTATAGTGGAGGCTTCTGGTGGAGCAGAGAAAGATGAAGAAACAAAAAAGTAAGAGGATTTTAACCCATTCCCATACAATGACGCTTTAACCCTTTCCCAAACGACAAAATTTTAGGGTGATCCACTTCAAAAACTGCCATAAATGACAAAATTCGTGTTATTAAAGATAGGATTTGTGTAAAATACGGCACAGAAAATATTGAGACAAAAGGAGAAACTGCTGGTTATCAGCAGTTTCTTCTTTTGTTTCAATGTTTTCCCAAGTCTATTCAATAAGGGAAGTCAAAACCAGGTCTTGTTTGGGAAAGGGTTAAGATGCCCCTGAAGAAAAAATCTTTTGAAAACTTTATGGATAATGAAGAAATTGATACCTGGAATAGAGCATGTAGAGCCTTGGATCTGATGTCATGTTTGATAATAACTGGGAAGCAGTGTTAAACCTGTTCAATGAATTAATTTTAATTATGCCCCCTTTCGAAGAAAATGGGGGTATATTGTTTTGCAAGTGTCGGTCGGTCGGTCGGTCGGAAGGTCGGTCGGTCGGTCGGTCGGTCCGTATGTCGGTCGGTCTGTCCGTAGACCAAACCTTGTCCGGAGCATAACTCGAAAAGTATTAAAGGTAGAGTCATGAAACTTCATAGGTGGATAGATCTCATTATGGAGAGGTGCAGTGCACAAGAACCGTAACTCTGCCGATCAAATTTTTTTAGTTATTGCCCTTTGTTGATTTTATAACTTGATTCTTGTCCGGAGCTTAACTCAAAAAGTATGTAAGGTACAATCATGAAACTTTACAGGTGGATAGATCTCATTATGGAGAGGTGCAGTGCACAAGAACCGTAACTCTGCTGATCAAATTTTTTGAGTTATTGCCCTTTGTTGATTTTATAACTTGATTCTTGTCCGGAGCATAACTCAAAACTATGTTAGGTAGAATCATGAAACTTTACAGGTGGATAGATCTCATTATGGAGAGGTGCAGTGCACAAGAACCGTAACTCTGCTGATCATATTTTTTGGGTTATTGCCCTTTGTTGATTTTCAAACTTGATTATTGTCCGGTGCATAACTCAAAAAGTATGTAAGGTAGAATCATGAAACTTTACAGGTGGATAGATCTCATTATGGAGAGGTGCAGTGCGTAAAAACCGTAACTCTGCCGATCAAATTTTGTGAGTTATTGCCCTTTGTTGATTTTATAACTTGATTCTTGTCCAGAGCACAACTCAAAAAGTATGTAAGGTAGAATCATGAAACTTTACAGGTGAATAGATCTCATTATGGAGAGGTGCAGTGCACAAGAACCGTAACTCTGCTGATCAAATTTTGTGAGTTATTGCCCTTTGTTGATTTTATAACTTAATTCTCAACCTTGCCTATATCTCGTGTCCTTTTACACATACAGCCTTGATATCTCACACATAGATACCCCCTATCAACATTGTTCACATTTAACCATGACCTTGGACCTTGTGACCTTGACCTTGGAGTTTGACCTACTTTAAAAGAAATTAAACCCGGCATATATCTCATGACCTTTTACAAATACAGCCTTGATATTTCACACATGGACACATCTTACCAAGACCTTTCACAATTGACCATGACCTTGGACTTTGTGACCTTGACCTTGGAGTTTGACCTACTTTTAAAAAATTTAACCTGGCCGATATATCATGTCCATTTACACATACAGCCTTGATATTTGACACATGGAAACCTCCAACTTAGACCTATCACATACGACTATGACCTTGGACCATGTGGCCTTGACCTTGGAGTTTGACCTACTTTTTAAAAAAATAAACTGGGCCTATATCTTATGTGCTATTACACATACAGCCTTGGTATTTCACACATGGACACATCTTACCAAGACCTTTCACATTTGACCATGACCTTGGACCTTGTGACCTTGACCTTGGACTTTGACCTACTTTAAAAAGAACTTTAACCTAGCCGATATATCATGTCCTTTTACACATACAGCCTTGATATTTATAATGGACACCTACGACCAAGACCTTTCACATTTGACCATGACCTTGGACCTCGTGACCTTGACCTTGGTGTTTGACCTACTTTTATAATACATTAACCTGGCCTATATTTCATGTCATTTTACATATACAGCCTTGATATTTCACACATGGTCACTTCCAACCAAGATATTTCACTTTGACCATGACCTTGGACCTTGACCTTGGAGTTTGACCTACTTTTAGAAATATCTAACCTAGCCTTTATCTTATGTCCTATTACACCTACAGCCTTGATATTTCACACATAGACACCTCCTACCAAGACCTTTCACATTTGACCATGACCTTGAATATTGCAACCTTGACCTTGGAGTTTGACCTACTTTTAAAAAGACTGAAACCAGGCATATATATCATGTCCTTTTACACCTACAGCCTTGATATTTCACACATGGACACCTCCAACCAAGACCTTTCACATTTGACCATGACCTTGACCTTGGCATTTGGCCTACTTTTAAAAACTTTAACCTGGCCTATGTTTCATTTAACTTTTACATATACAGCTTTAATATTTCACACATAGACACCTCCTACCAAGACCTTTCATATTTGACCATGACCTTGGACCTTGTTAACTTGACCTTGGACTTTGACCTACATCAAATGTAGGCCCTTGAGGGGGCATATATGTTTTACAAACATCTCTTGTTTATCAAGCCACGTTATCGAAAGATCAGTGGCATATTGTTTTACTGTTGTCTGTCTGTCTGTCTGTCTGTCTGACCATCCATCTGTCTGTCAGTCCTAAACTTAATGTGAAAACTTAACATTAGCCATTGCGGGCTCATTGGTGTTTCTAGCCATTTTAGGGCCATTGGTGTTTCACAAACACATGTTGCTATATTTCTGTCACAGTTTTCCATTCATTTGTCTATCAGTCTGTCCATTAGCAAATTTTTCCTCTTTTCATTTGAACCATTCTTAAATTCAGCTGTTTTGTGATTAGTTTTACTTTGACAAGTACATGCAATTACCCAGATACTTACTGATAAGCTTAGTTTTGTCATTATACAATACAGCATTAACCCATTCCCGCACATTGACTCTTTTTGACTCCCCAAAAGATAAAGGTTGGAAAGCGTAGTCGAAATTGAAAAAATTGCTAATGACAAGCAATTTCATCATTTCCAACAATGTTTCCTACCAAGAACGAAAACAAAAAAATATTGTACATTTCATTCACTTGGAATTGCTGTCTACAATACCTTTCAAATTGGAACAGTCCAAAATTTTGCCACTGGTATTGGGTTAATTCAAAAGATTTTCTAGATTAGCTCTTCTGCCTTAGTAAAGTATCACTTTCCATGTTAACAGGAGTCCGCCAGCACATTTAATGAAGATTATTGACAGATGTGAAGCATTGTTGGATGAGTTTTTATGTGATGTAGAAATCTCTGACTATCAAACAGTGATAGAAGATACAGCACAATATCAACATGTTCTGGGTTATTTGTTGTCATGGAGACTGGTTCTAGAGTTTTTTAAAAGTGCACCTTCTGAGGTACGTCTGTTTTTAAAGTAATTTAAAGATTGACCATTCAAAGAATTGGGATGCACCTCTGATTATTTTGGCATCAATGCCGGGGCAATGCATTTGTTAAAATTTTATGTGCATGCTTCATATTTTTGTTCCTACTAAAACTATTTTTCTAAAACATTGTATATGTTTTTAGTCCCCTACCGGCGAAGCCGAAGGGGACTTTAGGTTTGCACTCTGTCCGTCAGTCAGTCCGTCCGTCTGTCCGTCCGTCAGTCCGTCAGTCCATCCGTCTGTCCGTCAGTCCGGTGAATTAGTTTTCCAGACTTTTTTTCTAAACGGGGGTAGCTATTGAGCTAATTTTTGGTATGTAGACCCGCATTGATGAGATACAGAACAAGTTTGAGTTTCGTTCCGGTCCAGTGATTTTTGAGTAAGATATGGATGCTGGACTTAGAAAATTACTGGGAAATTACAGTTTTCCAGACTTTTTTTCTAAACGCTTGCAGGTATTGAGCTGATTTTTGGTATATGAACACATATTGATGAGATACAGAACAAGTTTGAGTTCCGTTCCGGTCCAGTGATTTTTGGGGAAGATACAGATGCTGGACTTAGAAAATTACTGGGAAATCACAGTTTTCCAGACTTTTTTTCTAAACGCTTGCAGGTATTGAGCTGATTTTCGGTATATGAACACATATTGGTGAAATACAGAACGAGTTTGAGTTTCGTTCCGGTCCAGTGATTTTTGGGGAAGATACAGATGCTGGACTTTGAAAATTTCTGGGAAATCACAGTTTTCCAGACTTTTTTTCTTAGTACTTCTTAGTACTTTTCTTAGTATTGAGCTGATTTTTGGTATGTAGACCCGCATTGATAAGTTACAGAACAAGGTTGAGTTTCGTTCCGGTCCAGTGATTTTTGAGGAAGATACGGATGCTGGACTTTGAATTTTTTTGGGCTTCTTTTTCTAAACACATATATAAAGCCGGTAGGGGACTTGGTATTGTTTTGCAATACTTCAGAATGCTTGTTGTATTCTTCATTATATTGTCTTGTTTCACTACCCAACAAAGGTCAGTTGAGTGTGTTCCCCTAAAAGCTCTTGCTAAAAATAGTTCAGTGAAATAAGTGTAAGTTCCAAAATAATTTTGCTATTTACTAAGAATTTTGTTGTTTATAAGAAAGCCCCAATTTTTATGCCCCTGTATCGAATGATAGGGGGCATATTGTCATACCATTGTCCGTTTGTCCCTCCGTCCATCGGAGGCTTAACATGAACATCTAAATTTGGCCATTTTGGGGGCATTAGTGTTTCACAAACACATGTTGTTTACACCTATTTCAGTTGAGACAAGAATATGCATTATATTTGCGGGAGTTTGGCTATGTACACAATCTGATCAACAACGTCTTCAAGCTGCTACCTAAAACACAGAAATACCTGTTTAATGAACCATTCCAGCCGGCTATTAAAGGTATGTTTTTGCAGCATTGCATTATGATTTAACTGCATCATTAGCAATACTTTTGTCCGAAAATCTGAGTTGCAGTCTATATAAATAACTACGCTTTCATTGTCTACAAGAGCTTCAAACTGTTTTAAAACTTGCCTGCCATATTGAAGTAGGCGAAAAATTGACATGATTTGCTATCATACTTTCTGAGGTATACTCTAGACAAAGTACAAGCTGAAAAACTATGACGGACAATATTTGAATAAGCAATTATTTTGCTTTCGCACAATTAAAAATGTCAGTAAAGTAAGAAGTTGTTATATTGTCTTTCTGTCTCTCATATATGAAGTCTGTATTTTGCATCTGTCTTTTCAGGTGCAGATAGAAACACTAGAATATCACATCTAGCATGTGACCTGTATAAACTGATGTTAAAAACCATACCAGCCATGGTGCGTCAATGGTGGAAACAGCAGGACAGAAAAACATCAGCATTTGTGGACACCTTCACCACAAAGTTTGTCAGTGAATATTTGTTTAGAGCAGAACTGCAGGCAGTTCAAAATACAGATGTTAACATGGAAGATATGAAGGTTAGTATACTATAGGCTACATATTAATCCATTGCCAAACAACAAAATTTTAGGATGGTCCACTTCAAAAACTGCCACAAACGACAAAATAGATGTTATTAAAGATAGGATTTGTGTAAAATATGGCACAGAAAATATTGAGTCAAAAGGAGAAACTGCTGGATTTCAACAGTGTCTTCTTTTGTTTCAATGTTTTCTTAAGCCATTTCTATTAAGGACGTCAAAACCAGGTCTTTGGGAAAGGGTTAACCCATTACCAAACAACAAAATTTTGATCTGTTCCAATTGGAAAAATGTTGCAGACAAAAACTTCAAGTTGATGAAATTTTAAAAATATTTTGACTCTGAGTTAGAAAACATTGTGGAAAATGAAGAAATTTCTTGTCACAAGCAATTTCTTCATTATGCCCCCTTTCGAAGAAAATGGGGGTATATTGTTTTGCAAGTGTCGGTCGGTCGGAAGGTCGGTCGGTCGGTCGGTCGGTCCGTATGTCGGTCGGTCTGTCCGTAGACCAAACCTTGTCCGGAGCATAACTCGAAAAGTATTAAAGGTAGAATCATGAAACTTCATAGGTGGATAGATCTCATTATGAAGAGGTGCAGTGCACAAGAACCGTAACTCTGCCAATCAAATTTTTTGAGTTATTGCCCTTTGTTGATTTTATAACTTGATTCTTGTCCGGAGCATAACTCAAAAAGTATGTAAGGTACAATCATGAAACTTTACAGGTGGATAGATCTCATTAGGGAGAGGTGCAGTGCACAAGAACCGTAACTCTGCTGATCAATTTTTTTGAGTTATTGCCCTTTGTTGATTTTCAAACTTGATTTTTGTCTGGAGCATAACTCAAAAGCTATGTTAGGTAGAATCATGAAACTTTACAGGTGAATAGATCTCATTATGGAGAGGTGCAGTGCACAAGAACCGTAACTCTGCCAGTCAAATTTTATGAGTTATTGCCCTTTGTTGATTATCAAATTTGATTTTTGTCCAGAGCATAACTCAAAAACTATGTTAGGTAGAATCATGAAACTTTACAGGTAGACAGATCTCATTATGGAGAGGTGCAGTGCACAAGAACCGTTACTCTGCCGATCAAATTTTTTGAGTTATTGCCCTTTGTTGATTTTCAAACTTGATTATTGTCCGGAGCATAACTCAATAAGTATGTAAGGTAGAATCATGAAACTTAATAGGTGGGTAGATCTTATTATGGAGAGGTGCAGTGCACAAGAACCGTAACTCTGCCGATCAAATTTTCTGAGTTATTGCCCTTTGTTGAGTTTATAACTTGATTCTTGTCCGGAGCACAACTCAAAAAATATGTAAGGTAGAATCATGAAACTTTACAGGTGAATAGATTTCATTATGGAGAGGTGCAGTGCACAAGAACCGTAACTCTGCCGATCAATTTTTTTGAGTTATTGCCCTTTGTTGATTTTTACACTTAATTCTTAATCTTGCCTATATCTCATGTCCTTTTACACATACAGCCTTGATATCTCACACATAGATACCTCCTATCAACATCGTTCAGATTTAACCATGACCTTGGACCTTGTGACCTTGACCTTGGAGTTTGACCTACTTTAAAAAAATTAAACCCGGCAAATATCTCATGACCTTTTACAAATACAGCCTTGATATTTCACACATGGACACATCTTACCAAGACCTTTTTGTGACTTTGACCTTGGAGTTTGACCTACTTTTGAAGAACTTTAACCTGGCCGATATATCATGTCCTTTTACACATACAGCCTTGATATTTGACACATGGAAACCTCCGACCAAGACCTATCACATACGACTATGACCTTGGACCATGTGACCTTGACCTTGGAGTTTGACCTACTTTTAAATAAATTAAACTGGGCCTATATCTTATGTGCTATTACACATACAGCCTTGGTATTTCACACATGGACACATCTTACCAAGACCTTTCACATTTGACCTTGGACCTTGTGACCTTGACCTTGGACTTTGACCTACTTTAAAAAAATTTAATCTAGCCGATATATCATGTCCTTTTACACATACAGCCTTGGTATTTCACACATGGACACCTACGACCAAGACCTTTCACATTTGACCATGACCTTGGACTTTGACCTTGGAGTTTGACCTACTTTTAAAAAAAATAAATTGGGCCTATATCTCTTGTGCTATTACACATACAGCCTTTATATTTCACACATGGACACATCCTACCAAGACCTTTCACATTTGGCCATGGCCTTGGACCTTGTGACCTTGACCTTTGATTTTTACATACTTTTAGAAATCTTTAACCTAGCCTTTATCTTATGTCCTATTACACCTACAGCCTTGATATTTCACACATAGACACCTCCTACCAAGACCTTTCACATTTGACCATGACTTTGAATATTGCAACCTTGACCTTGGAGTTTGACTTACTTTTAAAAAGACTGAAACCAGGCATACATATCATGTCCTTTTACACCTACAGCCTTGATATTTCACACATGGACACCTCCAACCAAGACCTTTCACATTTGACCATGACCTTGACCTTGGCATTTGGCCTACTTTTAAAAACTTTAACCTGGCCTATGTTTCATTTTACTTTTACATATACAGCTTTGAAATTTCACACATAGACACCTCCTACCAAGACCTTTCATATGTGACCATGACCTTGGACCTTGTTAACTTGACCTTGGACTTTGACCTACATCAAATGTAGGCCCTTGAGGGGGCATATATGTTTTACAAACATCTCTTGTTTTCCACAGTGTTTTTCCTTAGCCTTTCCTTATGAGGCAGTCAAAAGGTGTCACTGTGCTTTAATTGGTTTAAAAACGTGATAACTACAAGAAAATCAAGCTGTAGTTTCTTTTTTTATCATCACTGATGATATATAGTATATTGATGAGAGATGGATTTTTTCAGTGCTAATGTGCCAGACTATTATCCCAGGTGTCATTGGCTCAATTGTTAACTAGCTTCCAATCTTATGTACGAGACTTTAAATCACCATCCCATGATCTCCATATCATCTCAGCTGTTTAGTTGGACATGGATTCTTTAACATCTATGAAGTTGTCTGAAGCTCTTTTCAATTTTGAACAGGTGTTGAATTTGGCACAATTGATAGACCAATCAGAATAAATAAATATGACTGAAATTTGTGAAACAATATTTGCCAACGAGAAAGTGCAGAGGATTCAATCATTATGGAAAAGATGATTTGTTGAGAACTTCATTCTCTGTTATTTTTGATATGTCATTTCTGAAATAAACTATGTTGATGTGAATTAAAGCTGTCAATATGTCAAAAGGGTATTATTGTAATTATACCCCCCAAATTCAATTTGGGGGGTATATAGGAGTCAGCTTGTCCGTTGGTCTGTCTGTCTGTCTGTCTGTCGGTCTGTCTGTCTGTTGGTCCGTCTGTTGGTTTTTTGTCCGCTCTATTTCTCCTAAACTATTGGACCAATTTTGTTCAAACTTCACATGTGAACTCATTACCAAGTGCAGATGTGCATATTAAATTTTTGTCACGGTCCATTGATTTTTGACGGAGTTACAGCCCTTGAGTGAATTTTCTTGTCCGCTCAATTTCTCGGAAACTAATGGACGGATTTCAAAAAAACTTTACAGTTATGCTTAGTAGCTCTCAAATATGTGCATATCAAATTTTGGTGATGATTCATTGATTTTTGACTGAGTTATGGCCCTTTGCTGAAAATTGCCATTTTACGCAAAATCAATGTGTGTTGATCGGTTTTTCAATTTTTTGTCCACTCTATTTCTCATAAACTATTGGACCAATTTTGTTCAAACTTCACATGTGAACTCATTACTAAGTTGAGATGTGCATACTAAATTTTTTTTACGGTCCATTGATTTTTGACGGAGTTACGGCCCTTGAGTGAATTTTCTTGTCCGCTCAATTTCTCGGAAACTAAAGGACGGATTTCAAAAAAACTTTACAGTTATGCTTAGTAGCTCTCAAATATGTGCATATCAAATTTTGGTGATGATTCATTGTTTTTTGACTGAGTTATGGCCCTTTGCTGAAAATTGCCATTTTACGCAAAATCAATGTGTGTTGATCGGTTTTTCAATTTTTTGTCCACTCTATTTCTCATAAACTATTAGACCAATTTGTTCAAACATCACATGTGAACTCATTACTAAGTTGAGATGTGCATACTAAAAAAAATTTCACGGTCCATTGATTTTTGACGGAGTTACGGCCCTTGAGTGAATTTTCTTGTCCACTCAATTTCTTGGAAACTAAAGGACGGATTTCAAAAAAACTTTACAGTTATGCTAAGTAGCTCTCAAATATGTGCATATTAAATTTTGGTGATGATTCATTGATTTTTGACTGAGTTATGGCCCTTTGCTGAAAATTGCCATTTAACGCAAAATCAATGTGTGTTGATCGGTTTTTCAATTTTTTGTCCACTCTATTTCTCATAAACTATTGGACCAATTTTGTTCAAACTTCACATGTGAGCTCATTACTAAGTTGAAATGTGCATACTAAAAAATTTTTCACGGTCCATTGATTTTTGACGGAGTTACGGCCCTTGAGTGAATTTTCTTGTCCGCTCAATTTCTCGGAAACTAAAGGACGGATTTCAAAAAAACTTTACAGTTATGCTTTCTGGCTCTCAAATATGTGCATATAACATTTTGGTGATGATTCATTGATTTTTGACTGAGTTATGGCCCTTTGCTGAAAATTGCCATTTTACGCAAAATCAATGTGTGTTGATCGGTTTTTCAATTTTTTGTCCACTCTATTTCTCATAAACTATTGGATCAATTTTGTTCAAACATCACATGTGAACTCATTACTAAGTTGAGATGTGCATACTAAATTTTTTTTCACGGTCCATTGATTTTTGACGGAGTTACGGCCCTTGAGTGAATTTTCTTGTCCACTCAATTTCTTGGAAACTAATGGACGGATTCTAAAAAAAACTTTACAGTTATGCTTAGTAGCTCTCAAATATGTGCATATCAAATTTTGGTGATGATTCATTGATTTTTGACCGAGTTATGGCCCTTTGCTGAAAATTGTCATTTAACGCAAAATCGATGTGTGTTGATCGGTTTCTCAATTTTTTGTCCACTCTATTTCTCATAAACTATTAGACCAATTTTGTTCAAACATCACTTGTGAACTCATTACTAAGTTGAGATGTGCATACTAAATTTTTGTTACGGTCCATTGATTTTTGACGGAGTTACGGCCCTTGAGTGAATTTTCTTGTCCGCTCAATTTCTCGGTAACTAATGGATGGATTTCATAAAAACTTTACAAGTATGCTTCCTGCCTCTCATATATGTGCATATCAAAATTTGATTATGGTTCATTGATTTTTGACTGAATTATGGTCCTATGTTGAAAATAAGCAATGTTTACAACATTACCATGTGTTGGTCAGTCTTTTTTTTTGTTTGCTCTTTTTCTCACTTGTTTCACAGTTCATAGGAAATGTACATCTCAAAATGCACAAACACAGCGCTTTTGGGGGGTATGATCACTTTCAGTGATATTCTAGTTATGTATTGAATAACAAAAACCTACATCATTTCAGATAAGGACACGCCCCACATCAAGGGAGGTAATCGCTACATATGGTATAGAAGAAGTGAGTGTGGAGATAGTTATCACCCTTCCTATAAACTATCCACTAGGGGGCATCGCAGTCACCAGTGAGAAGAGAGTGGGCGTGTCTGGAGCTCAGTGGGAAAAATGGCTGCTACAGCTGAATATCTTCCTCACTCATCAGGTAAACATTTCTAATTCTAACATTCTTTGTTACTTTTGGACTACCGGTATCTGTCTAACAAAGACAAAATTGGACCATTTTCACAGGATCAATCCCTGACTGTGGGGAATTTCCTTTCTAACACTTGTCTCCCACTGATGGGTGGTGAATCGTTAGCCTATGTGGAATTAGCTTCTGGAGGGTTGGAATGAATGTTGTTGTTGTTTTTTGTGAGAGAAATGACAAGAGTCTATGGTTGGATGCTCCAGTTGTGGAGATATGACTAAAAGTTTACTCAGACCAAACCATTTTTTTTTTAAATTTGAAGAACAACGTTCAAAAATAAAATAGAATATGAGAGTCAATATATTTTCAGTTACAAAAATATCAAAACGGTACCCGCAACATATGATTTAGATTTGAAATAAAGATATAGTCCCTGGGCCAGAAACATGTTTGCTCCCCCCCCCCCCCCCCCCCCCCCCCCAGGGGGAATTTTGTAGACACAGTTTTTCATAAAGTACAATATCTTAGAAACATTTTGAGCATTGTTTGCACTCTGGCCGTTGGGGCTTTTGGCTGTAACCCTGATCTAAAACCCTTAACCCTATCATTTTTTTCATTCAAATTTACAATACTTATTTGGTCATATTTTCATTGAATATTGTCCTACAGATGTCTAAATGGTATCAAATGAAAGCTTATGACTTGCTCTTTCATTTGTAGTTATTTTATGCAAATTAGCTCATTTACATATTCATGAATATTAATGATTTCCCTTAAAATTTCCAATTTTTGGCGAAAATTTGATAAATACTTTCTTAAAAAAGGCGTTTTTGTCCAGGGGGAATTTTGTAAACATGGTTTATCAGTAAGAACATTTTATTAGAAACATTTTGAGCCTTGTTTGCACTCTGGCGGTTGGGGCTTTTCGACATGACCCTTATCTAAACCCTTAACCCTACCAAATTGTTCATTCAAATTTTGAAAATGAATTTGGTCATATCTTGATTGAATATTTACACACAGATGTCAGAATGGTATCAAATGAAAGCTTATGACTTGCTCTTTCATTTTAAGATATGTTATGCAAATTAGCTCATTTGCATATTCATGAATATTAATTATTTTTCCTTAAATTGCGACTTTCGACCAATATCTGGTAAATACTTTCCAAAACAAGACATTTTTGTGCAGGGGAATTGTGTAAACATAATTAATCTTAAAGAAAATCATACATGAAACATTTTTAGAGATGTTTGCACTTTGGCTGTGGGGGCATTTTGGCCAAAACCGTTACCTAAACCCTTAACCCTATAAAATTGTCCAGTCATTTCAAAACGTTTTTTATCATATCTTGGTTGAATATTGACCTACAGATGTAAGAATGGTATCAAATGAAAGCTTATGACTGTCCCAATAATTTGCCATATATTTTATGCAAATTATCTCATTTGCATATTCATGAATATTAATGACATTACTTAAAACTGTGACCTTTTAAGCGGGTATTTGGAAAATACTTTCGAAAACATTGTGTTTCTACTCAAGGGGAATAATGCAAACATAGTTTATCTTAAAGAACATTTTATTGGAAATTTTTTTAGCAATATTTGCAATCTGGCGGTTGGGGCTTTTGGCCCTGACCCTTATCTAAACCCTTAACCCCATCAAATTTTTCATTTGAATTTTCAAAACATGTTTGGTCATAGCTTGATTGAATATTGACCTACAGATGTAAGAATGGTATCAAATGAAAGCTAATGATTTTTTCTTTAATTTGCAGTTATTTTATGCAAATTGGCTCATTTGCATATGCATGTATATTAATGATTTGTCTACAATTTGTAATTGTTTTCAAGTTAAATACCTACCAAAAGGTGGGATTTTTTTTCTTTCTCGTGAGTTTTTAACCATCTGATATCCATGTTCACTCTTTTAACAACATCTAAGCCTTGTTTGAGATCTATTTGATGTTTTGTTTGGAAGTAACTGCGATTTTAAAGTGTGCAACCCATCATATTTTGTTCCTATAAATCTTATTATCAATGTATGTATTTAGTTTCCATTTGATTTTTTTATGCCCACGATAGGGAGGCATCATAAATTTGACTTGTCCGTCCGTCTGTCCGTCCGTCTGTCCGTCATTCCGTCCAAAAACTTTAACATTGGCCATAACTTCCTTATTACTTAACATATTCGCTTCATACTTTACCACAACATTCCTTGGTACATTACCTTTCTGTAGGCACATACTTTGGTGACCTTGACCACTGGATGACCTTGACCTTGAACATAGATTGGCCATAATTTAAAATCAAAGCGGTGTCGGGGGCATTGTCATCTTACAGTGACAGCTCTTGTTTAAATCTTTATTGTTTAAGTGCAAATAAGTTTAATTGATTCCATGTATTGTACTGGTGTTCTTGCTTATATCTAGTTTAGTTGACAAAATGTTATCCTTTGATGAATCAAAAATTGCCGCAAAATAGGACTTTGAACATTAACATTTTATTAAATGCCATATGATGATACAAAGGTGTCTAACCTGCGGGACTTTATTCTAATACACATATAAAATTAATTATTTCAATTATTTTTGTAATTTTTATGGCTGAATAGAGATCCTGGAATGTAGACAAATTGCATACATATAGCAGAATAACATTGTTAAGCAATTGTCAAGCTCCATTTTTTGCCATTCACATTGAAAAAACACCATGATTATGTTCCATCTGGAGAGCCCTTCCTTGTGTATTCCTCATAGCTAAGTCACTTTGTTGGCCTTAAGTGTATTTGATATGTGGCTGACAGATCAGGGACACTGATGTTACCATTCCTTTATGCTCTATTGAGGTATTTTAACTTCAGATAATTTAAGCTTGGGGTGCCATATGTAAAGCCTACGTATCGGATGCATAAATCAAGAAATGTACTCGCTGTATGTATGTAGCTAGAGTACAGACAATAAACGATTGCGATCAAAAGATTATTGCAGTCATTTACGATGCATTTATTTGTCTGTATCAGATCAGAACAGATGTGAACTGTAAACTGATCCATACTACCGACAGCCCATGCTGAATGTACATTAAAATTCTTCCGAACTTATAAATATGTCTTATATGTGCTTTCAGCATAGTATATAACCTCACAATGGATTGAAAATAGTTCCCTTGCGATACATATACAATATCTTTCAATATGGCATATGTTTTCAAGGATGGCATTCGATAGCCATAGATATCTTCAGTTCAATACTTTCCTGATATTTAGATGCTACAACTAAAACCTGGTTTAGATCAGCATATGAAATCCCATATTAAGACACTTACTGTTTGCACTGTTCTAGGACAATTTGGCCAAAAATGATTAACATCACACTTGGCGGCAATCTTGGAATTACTTACACTCTGGGAGTTTGGCTAGGTTATCATAATGGAAACCGACATAGATCAACACTAGAATGTCTATTTAATGCAAAGAATCATCAACATTTATTGTACTAAACATAACAGGGCTACTATGTACTTTAACATTACAGGGTTACTATATAACATATACATTAGCACTGTCAAATGGAATACATTTTATGGATTTTCCACAATAAATGTGGTTTTATGCCAAACTTTTAAAGAATCAATAATATTCATGAATAAGCAAATGAGCAAATTGCCAATATACAAGCAATTCACTAGATTTCATTTGATACCATTATGACGTTTGTATGTCAATTTTTTATCAAGATATGACCAAAACATATTGAAAATTTTAATGGACAATTTGATAGGGTTAAGGGTTTAGATAGGGGGTTTTGCCACAGTGCAAACATAGCTTATAATGTTATTTTTATAATGTTCTTTAAGATAAATCATGTTTGCATAATTCCCCCTGAACAGAAACGCCTTGTTTCTGAAAGTATTTTCTGAAAGTATTTAACACGTTTTCGTTGAAAAATCACAATTTTAAGGAAAATCATTAATTCTTATGAATATGCAAATGAACTAATTTGCATAAAAAATAATTGCACATGAAAGAGTCATCCATAAGCTTTCATTTGATACCGTAGTGACATCTGTTGGTAACTGTTCAATCAGGATATGACCAAAAACGTTTTAAAAATTCAAATGAAAAATTTGATGGGGTTAAGGGTTTAGATAAGGGTCACGGCCAAAAGCCCCAACCACCAGATTGCAAACATTGCTCAAAATTTTTCTAATAAAATGTTCTTTAAGATAAACTATGTTTGCATTATTCCCCTTGAGTAGAAACACAATGTTTTTGAAAGTATTTTCCAAATACCCGCTTAAAAGGTCACAGTTTTAAGTAATGTCATTAATATTCATGAATATGCAAATGAGATAATTTGCATAAAATATATGGCAAATTATTGGGACAGTCATAAGCTTTCATTTGATACCATTCTTACATCTGTAGGTCAATATTCAACCAAGATATGATAAAAACGTTTTGAAATGACTGAACAATTTTATAGGGTTAAGGGTTTAGGTAAGGGTTTTGGCCAAAATGCCCCCACAGCCGAAGTGCAAACATCGCTCCAAATGTTTCATGTATGATTAACTTTAAGATTAATTATGTTTACACAATTCCCCTGCACAAAAATGTCTTGTTTTGGAAAGTATTTACCAGATTTTGGTCGAAAATCGCAATTTCAAGAAAAATAATTAATATTCATGAATATGCAAATGAGCTAATTTGCATAACATATCTTTAAATGAAAGAGCAAGTCATAAGCTTTCATTTGATACCATTCTGACATCTGTGTGTAAATATTCAACCAAGATATGACCAAATTCATTTTCAAAATTTGAATGAACAATTTGGTAGGGTTAAGGGTTTAGATAAGGGTCACACCAAAAAGCCCCAACCGCCAGAGTGCAAACAAGGCTCAAAATGTTTCTAATAAAATGTTCTTACTGATAAACCATGTTTACAAAATTCCCCCTGAACAGAAACGCATTGTTTTGGAAATTATAAACCAAATTTTAATAAAAAATTGACAATTGTAAGGAAAATCATTAATATTCATGAATATGCAAATGAACTAATTTGCATAAAATAACTACAAATGAAATAGCAAGTCATAAGCTTTCATTTGATACCATATTGACATATGTAGGCCAAAATTCAATGAAGATATGACCAAATAAATGTTTGTATATTTGAATAAAAAAATTAAAAGGGTTAAGGGTTTTAGATAAGGGTTACAGCCAAAAGCCCCAACGGCCAGAGTGCAAACAACGCTCATCTTGTAGCATTTGTTATAAGCTTTCAGAAAATCATACCCTTCAAAATTCCCCCTGGGGGGGGAGCAGGGGTTATTGGTGGCTCAAGGTCTAATAATTATTATACCCCCCACCTACGAAGTAGAGGGAGGTATATTGGTTTCACCATGTCTGTCAGTCTGTCTGTCCATCCGTCCAGTCGTCCGTCCGTAGACTTTTTCGTTTCCGTGCTCTAACTCAAAAACGGTTTGACCTAGGATCATGAAACTTTACACAGTTGCCCTTGACCCACGGAGGTGCCCTATTGTTTTTGGGTCACAAAGGTCAAAGGTCAAGGTCATAATCAGACTGTTTAAAATCCGTTTCAGTGCTCTAAGTCAAAAACCAGTTGACCTAGGATCATGAAACTTTACACAGCTGTTGCCCATGACCCAAGGAGGTGCCCTATTGTTTTGGGGTTACCAAGGTCAAAGGTCAAGGTCACAATCAAACTTTGGTTAAAATCCGTTTCCTTGCTCAAAGTCAAGATCTGGTTGACCTATAGCACTTTTTCAGTGACAAGGCCCTAGTGGGAGGTATTTGTCCGCTCTGCGACAGTTCTAGTTATAACACATTTACCCCCTATCTGTTGCTCTGAATTTTGTACAGAGGTTAATCAAGTGTTGTCATACATTTCAGAATGGCAATATAGTTGATGGTTTAAAATTATGGAGAGACAATATCAGTAAAAAGTTTGAAGGTGTTGAGGAGTGTATGATATGTTTCTATGTTCTACATGGTACAAACTTTCAACTTCCCAGAATCACATGTAGAACGTGTAAGAAGAAATTTCATTCTGCATGCCTGGTAAGTAATAAAAGTTATGGAGAGATAATCAATGCTTTTCAACAAAAACCTTGTAACTGCAGCTTGTATTAAGCTGCAGTTACAAGGTTTTTGTTGAAATGCAATGTAATAAGAAGTTAGAGGGAGTTGAAGAGTGTATGATATGTTTCTATGTTCTACATGGTACAAACTCAGAATCATGTGTAGAAGGTGTAAGAAGAGTTTTCATTCTGCATGCCTGGTAAGTGAATAAAATTTTGAAGTACGGAGAATTCTGTGCTTTGAAATTTCCAAGCAGTTCCTGCTTTTACAAGTATATCTGACAAAATTTAGGAAACTTGGAGATAAAAGAAGAAAATAATGACAAACAGCATTTTCTCCTTTTCCTGTCAACAGTTTCCATGTTGTATAATACAAAAATTCTTGTAATTTATATGTTAATTAGATTTTCATGTATGGCTTAATCCTTTCGCACACAATTTCTGATTTTGACAACCACTGGCCTTTCTGAAAGATATTCGATATACATTAAAGGGACATTTTATTCCGATTTCAATTTTTAGCTCCACTGGCCGAAGGCCAGCGGGCTATTGTCATGGCGTTGTGTCCGTCCGTCCGTCCGTCCGTGCGTCCGTCCGTTAACTTTTTCTTTAAACATCTTCTCCTCTTATACCAGTGGGCCAATTTTGACCAAACTTGGCCGGAATGTTCCTTGGGTGACCCTTTTCAAAACTTGTTCGGGAATTTTTGATTTGTCAAAAAATGTGGGCGTGGCAGGGAGAAAGGGGCTTATCAGACTTAGAGAAATCATAAGAAAATTCTTTAAAAATCAACCATTGGGCCAATTTGAACCAAACCTGGCAGGAATGTACCTTGAGTCATTCTTTTCAAAATTTGTTCACAAATTTTTACATTTGTCAAAGAATGTGGCCGTGGCAGGGAGAAAGGGGCTTATCAGACTTAAAGAAATCATAAGAAAATTCGTTAAAAATCAGCCATTGGGCCAATTTGAACCAAACCTGGCAGGAATGTGCCTTGAGTCATTCCTTTCAAAATTTGTTCACAAATTTTAACATTTGTCAAAAAATGTGGCCTTGGCGGGGAGAAAGGGGCTTATCAGACTTAAAGAAATCATAAGAAAATTCTTTAAAAATCAACCATTGGGCCAATTTGAGCCAAACCTTGCAGGAATGTGCCTTGAGTCATTCTTTTCAAAATTTGTTCACAAATTTTTACATTTGTCAAAAAATGTGGCCGTGGCAGGGAGAAAGGGGCTTATCAGACTTAAAGAAATCACAAGAAAATTCTTTAAAAATCAACCATTGGGCCAATTTGAACTAAACCTGGCAGGAATGTTCTTTGAGTCTCTCTTTTCAAAATTTATTCACAATTTTTGACATTTGTCAAAAAATGTGGCCGTGGCAGGGAGGAAGGGGCTTATCAGACTTAAAGAAATCATAAGAAAATTCTTAAAAAATCAACCAGTGTGCCCAATTGAACCAAACTTTGCAGGAATGTGCCTTTAGTCGTTCTTTTTAAAATTTGTTCACAAATTTTTATATTTGTCAAAAAAATGTGGCCCTGGCAGGGAGAAAGGGGCTTATCAGACTTAGTGAAATCATAAGAAAATTCTTTAAAAATCAACCATAAGGCCAATTTGAACCAGACTTTGCAAGAATGTTCTTTGAGTCTCTCTTCAAAATTTATTCACAAATATCAAGATTTGGCTGCCGCTGTGTAAGGCTTACAAGAAATCATGGGATAATTCTTCCACTTTAACCAGTGGAGCGATTCAGGCCCTCCTGGGCCTCTTGTTTAAAGTATGTCTTGATGCCAAGATTGGGTATTCTAATGAGCATAAATACTATTAGTTTTTAGCTCACCTGAGCTCAACGAGCTCAAGGGGAGCTCTTAGGGTCAGTCACTCTCCGGCGTCCGTCGTCCGTCGTGCGTCGTCCGTCGTGCGTCGTCAACAATTTCTTTAAACATCTTCTCCTCCTTAACCTCTGGGCCAATTCTTTCAAAACTTGGCAGAAATGTTCCTTGGGAGGCCCTTTTGAAAACTTGTTCGTGAATTTTTGATTTGTCAAAAAATGTGGGCGTGGCAGGGCGGGGCTTATCAGACTTCGAGAAATCATTAGATAATTCTTCAAAAATCTTCTCCTCCTTAACCACTGGGCCAATTCTTTCCAAACTTGACAGAAATGTTTCTTGGGTGACCCTTTTCAAAACTTGTTCATGAATTTTTGATTTGTCAAAAATTGTGGGCGTGGCAGGGCGGGGCTTATCAGACTTCGAGAAATCTTAGATAATTCTTCAAATATCTTCTCCTCCTTAACCACTGTGCCAATTCTTTCCAAACTTGGCAGAAATGTTTCTTTGGTGACCCTTTTCAGAACTTGTTCGTGAATTTTTGATTCGTCAAAAATTGTGGGCGTGGCAGGGCGGGGCTTATCAGACTTAGAAAAATCATGTGAAAATTCTTTAAAAATCAATTATTGGGCCAATTTGAACCAAGCTTGGCAGAAATGTCCCTTGAGTGACTGTTTTCAACACATGCTCATGAATTTTTGATTGGGTGAAAATTGTAGGCGTGGCAGGGCGGGGTTTATAAGACTTCGAGAAATCGTTAGATAATTCTTCAAAAATCTTCTTTTCCTTAACCACTCGGCCAATTCTTTCCAAACTTGGCAGAAATGTTCCTTGGGTGACCCTTTTCAAAACTTGTTCGTGAATTTTTGATTCGTCAAAAATTGTGGGCGTGGCAGGGCAGGGCTTATCAGACTTAGAAAAATCATGTGAAAATTCTTTAAAAATCAATTATCAGGCCAATTTGAACCAAGCTTGGCAGAAATGTCCCTTGAGTGACTTTTTTCAACACATGCTCATGAATTTTTGATTGGGTGAAAATTGTAGGCGTGGCAGGGCGGGGTTTATAAGACTTCGAGAAATTGTTAGATAATTCTTCAAAAATCTTCTTCTCCTTAACCACTTGGCCAATTCTAACCAAACTTGGCAGGAATGTTCCTTTGGTGACCTTTTTTAAAACATGTTCATGAATTTTTTATTCATTAAAAATTGTGGGCGTGGCAGGGCGGCGCTTTTTGGACTTAGAGAAATCATGTGAAAAATCTTTAAAAATCAATTATTTGGCCAATTTAAACCAAACTTGGCAGGAATGTCCATTGAGAGACTCTCTTCAACACATGTTCATGAATATCTGATTGGGTGAAAAACATGGGTTTGGCAGGGTGGGGCTTATCAGACTTCAAGCAATCGTTAGATAATTCTTCAAAAATTTTCTTCATCTTAACCATCTGGCGATTTGTTACCAAACTTGGCAGGAATGATCATTGGATGACTGGTTACAATATTTGTTGGCAAATTCTTTATTCAGTCGAAAATGTGGTCATGGCAGGGCAGGGCTTATCAGACTTAACGAGATCAAGAGAAAATTCTTTAAAGAAACAATTATAGGGCAAAGTTGAACGAAACCTTACAGGAATGTACCTTGAGTGACTGTCTTCAATACACGGTTGTTAACTTTAGATTTATTGAAAAAATGTGTGCATGGCAGAGCGAGGCTTGTTGATTTTTAAATAAGCTATGTCCTTTTGTTAAAAATTGGCATTTTTTGCAACATTTACATGTGCTGTTTGGTCTATTGCTCTTTTTTCCCCAATTGATAAGCTCACAGTTCAAATGAAATGTACTTCTCAAAATGCACAAAAACAGTGCTGTTAGGGGGTATGATCACTCTCAGTGATATTCTAGTTTACAATAATTTGATGTGACATATATTTGTTTACAACAAAATTTATATTGTACACAATCAAATACACAAAGAACTCAGGTGAGCGATATCAGTGCCTTTCAGGCACTCTTGTTTTAAGTTGTTGCCAGTAAGCGAGATACACGCATTTAAAGTTGAGACATAATCGATAAATTGCATATAAATCCGAACTGTTGTCCACAACAATTTGTTCAATTTTAACACAAAAATATAAATTTCTCGTAAACGGTGCAATATTTTGGCTTGAAATTTTCAGAATTTTCATAAGGAAAAATGCTCTTTCAGATAAAAATAAAAGTAATATTTATGACAAAAAATTCTGAAATGTCCCTTTAAGAGAAAATGAGAAATGCTGATTACCAGCTTTTATTGTTTTCCGCTAAATATTTACAAATCAAATCTGAATCAAAGTTTTTAGTCTAGTTACTTGTATTCTTTCACTTGCAACATCTTTGAGTTTTGAGCTAGTCTAATATTTATTGAGCTAGAAAGTGTAAAGTTATTTGGGATACTTAGTGCAATTGTTGATTAAGGATACTAATTGCAAATGTTATCTTTGTTTTGTGTTTCAGTATAAATGGTTCAACACAAGTCACAACTGTACCTGTCCTCTGTGTAGAAATATATTCTGACGGATGGATGCATCTTAATCACAAACACACGGAGATGGTCAGCTGATGCTGATAATGATTCAATAGGTCACTCATTGACAACTGTTTAAGACGCAGATTTATCTCTATACAGTTGACACTCGTTGTGTCAAAGTCGGAGGGGCCATCAAAATACCTTGACATATCCGGAGTTCGACTTATCCGATTTTGTTCTGCTTCAATAAAGTTGATATTTGACTCTTTTTGATACTAATCAAGTACGATTGTTATTGAAATATAGTAGGAAAACCAATTTCGACCAATTTCGACCAATTTCTATCCTTTTCTACTATGTTTCAATAGCTATATTGAGTTGGAAATTATTTTGTTTGAAAAATTTATGTCCATTGATGAAGACGGCTATTGTCATGGCGGTGTGTCCGTCGTGCGTGCGTGCGTCTGTGCGTCCGTAAACTTTTTCTTCAAAAATCTTCTTCTCAAAAACTACTGAATGGATTTCAACCAAACTTCACAGGAATGATCCTTGAGTGACCCTCTCTCAGATTCCTTCAAAGAATATGGATTGAACCAGAATAACCTGAGTTATCTGCCCTTGAATGTCAAAAATAGCAGGTTTTGACTTTAGTTTTCTTCTAAAATCTACAAATATTGAACAATCAAGACAAAACTTTGGCAGAATGATGCTGATTACAAGATCTTGCCTTGGTAAAATTTTCAGCCTGATCTGAATTTTACATCATGAGTTATGTGCCCTTGAAATTGACAGAATTGCCATTTTCGGCTGTATTTTGACTTTGTTTTCTGTCTAGCAACTACAAATATTGACTAAACAGGACAAAACTTTGACATAATGATGCTGACTATAAGATCTTGCCTTGGTACAATTTTCAGCTTGATCTGAATTTTATAGCATGAGTTATGTGCCCTTGAAATTGCCAAAAATTGTCATTTTCGGCTCTATTTTGCTGGTTTTGACTTTATTTTTACTCTAAAATCTACAATTATTGACCAATCAAGACAAGACTTGGACAGAATATATATAAGCATTATATGCTGCCTGGGTGTAATTTTCAGTTTGATCTGAATCTTACATCATGAGTTATGTGCCCTTGAATTTGACAAAATTGCCATTTTCGACTTTGTTTTCACTCTAACAACCACAAATGTTAACCAATCAAGATGATATGTGGAAAGAATCTTGTTGACAACAAGATCTTGCTTATGTGTAATTTTCAACATGATCACACTGTGACAATCTGAGTTATTTGCCCTTGAAATTGACAAAATTTCAGTTTTCGACACTTTTTCCACTCTTGAAGCCACAAATATTGACTAATCTAGACAAAATTTGAACAGAATGATAGTGACCATAAGATCTTGCATGTGTTTAATTTTCGATTTGATTTTAAATATACATACTGAATTATGTGTCCTTTAATTTGGCAAAATCACAGTTTTCAATTTTATTATCGCTTTAACATCCCTAAAATAGTAGTCAATCAATTACTTTCTTTTTGCATTGACCACATGATTGCTGCTTTTGACTTTGTTTTTGCTGTAAGAACCACAAGTATTAAAAAATCTGGTCAAAACTTGGATTTGATATTAAAAGAAATTCAGGCCTGTGGAGCGACTCAAGACCTTCAGGTCTTTCTAGTATTTCAAGATCAGCATGTACCTAAGAGTAGTCTGATCAGGATCAATGTTGCTCTCTTACAGTTGCAAGAAGTCATGGAGAAGCTATTTGAGGACAGCATAGATCCTGATCTGACTGTGCGGATGCACAGACTGATCTGGATCCAGGAAGTTCTCAAATGCCATAAAGGACGTTTTTCCAGATCCTGGCTCATTTAATAGCAGTATATTCCGAATTGCTCGATACAAGATTCATCTTTTATCACCAACATACCGAGAAAGGCAACTGGCTGATGCAGATAATATGTCAATTACTCATTGAGCTATTGAAGATGACATATCAATTTATGTCAAGAATCGAAAATGTGTATGTTATTGCTTAGATAGTATTGAAGGAAATGTAGAAATGGTTGGTTATCATCAGTTTATTCTTTTCTCTCAATGTTTTCCCAAATTATTTCTTCTATAGACATTAAAGCCATGTATTTTTTGGGAAAAAAAAATAGATTTCAACAGACTTTTTGCGCTGCATTTAACAGGTCACCCATCAATCCTTTCCCCAAATGTTGCAAAGATCAACATCTTGAGACATGGCAAAGAAAAGAATCGGGCAAAATTGAGAAAATACAGAATTTAGCATTTTATTGGTGTAAATGCAAAACCTCGTTTGTCGATTGGTGTGATTTTCAAAGTACAAACTTGTGTGCCCTGTGTAGGCGATTCTTGCAGGTTTTGAAATATTTTTACTTATTAGTATTATTGACACATTATTTGTGAACAATATGTCAAAATTTCAAGTAAGACATTTCATGTTGGGAAAAGTTACTACACGTTTACCCTCCCCTTTAAAATTTTCCAAAAACGAGATATGAGGTTTTGCATTTACAACGACGGTTTTCTTCTTTTCCATTACTATTTTTCAATTTCAGGTATTGTTAAAGGTTTACTTACCCAAACAAGACCTGGTTTTGACGTCCCTTATAGAAAAAGGCTTGGGAAAACATTGAGACAAAAGAAGAAATTGCTGATAACCAGCAGTTTCTCCTTTTACCACAATATTTATGCCCCCTTTCGAAGAAAAAGGGGGTATATTGTTTTGCAAGTGTCGGTCCGTCGGTCTGTCCTTAGACCAAATCTTGTCCGGAGCATAACTCGAAAAGTATTAAAGGTAGAATCATGAAACTTTACAGGTGGATAGATCTCATTATGGAGAGGTGCAGTGCACAAGAACTGTAACTCTGCCGATCAAATTTTTTGAGTTATTGCCCTTTGTTGATTTTATAACTTGATTCTTGTCCGCAGCATAACTCAAAAAGTATGTAAGGTAGAATCATGAAACTTTACAGGTGGATAGATCTCATTGTGGAGAGATGCAGTGCACAAGAACCGTAACTCTACCGATCAAAATTGTGGAGTTATTGCCCTTTGTTGATTTTATAACTTGATTCTTGTCCGGAGCATAACTCAAAAAGTATGTTAGGTAGAATCATGAAACTTTACATGTGGATAGATCTCATTATGGAGAGGTGCAGTGCTCAAGAACCGTAACTCTGCCGATCAAATATTTGGAGTTATTGCCCTTTGTCGATTTTCAACCTTGATTCTTGTCCGGGGCATAACTCAAAAAGTATGTTAGGTAGAATCATGAAACTTTACATGTGGATAGATCTCATTATGGAGAGGTGCAGTGCACAATAACTGTAACTCTGCTGATCATATTTTTGGAGTTATTGCCCTTTGTTGATTTTAAATTTTTATTCTTGTCCGGAGCACAACTCAAAAAGTATGTAAGGTAGAATCATTAAACTTTACATGTGGATAGATGTCATTATGGAGAGGTGCAGTGCACAAGAACCGTAACTCTTGCGATCAAAATTTTGGAGTTATTACCCTTTGTTGATTTTATAACTTGATTCTTGTCTGGAGCACAACTCTAAAAGTATGTAAGGTAGAATCATGAAACTTTACAGGTTGATAGATTTCATCATGGAGAGGTGCAGTGCACAGAAACCATAACCTTGCCGATGAAATTCTTGGAGTTATTGCTCTTAGTTGAATTTACACTTAATTCTTAAAATTGCCTATATCTCATGTCTTTTTACACATACAGGCTTGGTATCTCACACATAGATACTTCCTATCAACATCGTTCACATTTGACCATGACCTTGGGCATTGTGACCTTGGCCTTGGAGTTTGACCTACTTTAAAAAAAATTAAACCGGGCATATAGTTCAAGACCTATTACACATACAGCCTTGATATTTCACATATGGACACCTCCTACCAAGACCTTTCACAATTGACCCTGACTTTGGACCTTGTGACCTTGACCCTGGAGTTTTACCTACTTTTTTAAAACTTTAACCTGGCCGATATATCATGTCCTTTTACACATACAGCCTTGATATTTGACACATGGAAACCACCAACCAAGACCTATCACATATGACTATGACCTTGGACCTTGTGACCCTGACCTTGGACTTTGACCTACTTCTATGATACATCAACCTGGCCTATATTTCATGTCATTTTACACATACAGCCTTGATATTTGACACATGGACACCTACGACCAAGACCTTTCACATTTGACCATGACCTTGGACCTTGTGACCTTGACCTTGGTGTTTGACCTACTTCTATAATACATTAACCTGGCCTATATTTCATGTCATTTTACACATACAGCCTTGATATTTCACACGTGGTCACTTCCAACCAGGACATTTCCATTTTGACCATAACCTTGGACCTTGACCTTGGAGTTTGACCTACTTTTAAAATACTTAAACTAGGCCTATATCTCGTGTCCTGTTACCTATACAGTCTCGATATTTTATTCACATGGACACCTACTACCAAGACCTTTCACATTTTACCATGACCTTGACCTGTGTGACCTTGACCTTTGATTTTTACATACTTTTAGAAATCTTTAACCTAGCCTTTATCTTATATCTTATTACACCTACAGCCTTGATATTTCACACATAGACACCTCCTACCAAGACATTTCACATTTGACCATGACCTTGAATATTGCAACCTTGACCTTGGAGTTTGACCTACTTAAAAAAAACTTAAACTAGGCATATATCATATCATGTCCTTTTACACCTACAGCCTTGATATTTCATACATGGACACCTCCAACCAAGACCTTTCACATTTGACCATGACCTTGACCTTGGCATTGGCCTACTTTAAAAAACTTTAACCTGGCCTATATTTCATTTTACTTTTATGTATACAGCAGTGATATTTCACACATAGACACCTCCTACCAAGACCTTTCATATTTGACCATGACCTTGGACCTTGTTAACTTGACCTTGGACTTTGACCTACATCAAATGTAGGCCCTTGAGGGGGCATATATGTTTTACAAACATCTCTTGTTTCTGTGCTACATTATACCCAAATCCTACCTTTATAAACATGCCTCTAGTTGTCTGCAACAACTTTCAAATTAAAATGTTTGAAATTTTGTCGTTTGGGAAAGGGTAAATTGTAGTTGCAACATAAACTGTGATGTTGATGTGATACAGCAAAAAATCTCTTGGTTATATTTTGCAATGTTGGACGAGATTAAAACCATACCTTATTTATATGGCTATTGTACTTTATTGGTCCATTCCCAAATGGTGACGCCTTTTTACACCCTACAAGATAAAGGCTTTGGAAACCATTGTGGAAAATGAAGAAATTGCATGTAGCAAGCAACTCTTTCATTTCTCATGTTTTCTGAACAAAAAAAGAAATAAAAGGAAAAAAAACACCAACAAATTTAAAATTTGATTCACTTGATATTTTCATCTGCAACACCTTTGAATTTGGACAAGTCTAAACTTTGTAGTTTAGGAAGGCCTTTTCTATTCAGTGCTTCAAAATGCGTCATAAATCGGGAATGGGTTAACCCTAGATAATACCAGCTGTTTGTGTCATGTAAGAAGAGAAGAATAACCAGGGTGTCCATGGTCAGGGAAAAAGTCAGGGGAAAAAATATTTTTTCAAGGTCAGGGAATTGTCAGGGAATTTTGGAATTGGTCAGGGAATTTACAGTTTAAGCAAAAGTCAGGGAAAAGTCAGGGAATTTTGAAATAATTGGTGTATGAATGATAAAAAGTTAAAAAAAAAAATAAAGGTTAATGCAGTTTCTTTATGATTGACTATAATGATAATACTAACAATAACATTAATGATAATGTGATAAGTAGTATTCATTATTCCAAATTGTTCTTTGAGAAGAAACTGAAGGGACTAGCGCGGAGGTGGCCAACATTTTCATAAAATAACATGCAAAATACGATAAACATAAGTCAGGGAAATTTGATTTTAGTCAGGGAAAAGTCAGGGAATTTTGCTTTGCTCAAACTGTGGACACCCTGATAACCGTTCGGAAATGGTTAACTCTTTCCCAAACAAGACCTGGTTTTGACGTCCCTCATAGAAAAGGCTTGGGAAAACATTGAAACAAAAGAAGAAACTGCTGATAACCAGCAGTTTCTCCTTTAGTTTCAATATTTTCGGTGCCATATTTTACACAAATTCCATCTTTAATAACACCCATTTTGTCATTTATAGCAGTTTTTGAAGTGGATCATTCTAAAATTTTGTCGTTTTAGAAAGGGTTGATGGGCAAGGCAGAAGTAAGAATAACATGGCATGGCTTCCCACTCTTCAATAGTTTTACTCTTCCGACGTGACACCCAGTTCAATGACTACCCTAATTAGAGCACAGCTTTATGTTGTGAATATTCACAAACCAGAGCTGGTTTTGACGTCTTTGGTATAAGAAGCTTAGGAAAAGCAGAAAAATGCAGATAACCAACATTTTCTCCTTGTGTCTCAATTTTTTTCAGTGCTACTTAAATTCTTTCCTCATCAACAAACATTCACTTTGTCGTCTGCAGCAGCTTTCAAATTGAACCGCCCTAAACATTTCCTGTTTGGGAATGGATTAAAGATATCCCCAGAGAGCATGCCTACTATGGTCTGCCATGGCAAGAACTTAGCATTCCAGTGTAGATAGTTCTTGCTTTATAATATAAGTCAGGGTACCAACCAATGCGCGTGTGTGTGATCTTTCCGACTAACAACAGACCCGCAAGATGTCACCTGTAAATCGGACCAAATTTCCCAATTTTCTCTGGGGAGACCCTGAAAGCCCCTTAAGTCATTACCAAAAAAATGGACTCTTCCAAATTCAAAGATGTTGCAGTCAACAATTTCAAGTGTATGAAATTTTACATTTTTTCTCCCTTGATAGAAAACAATGTGGACAATGAAGAAATTGTTTATCACATGCAATTTCTTCGTTTTCCACAATGCTTTCGAGAGCCTTCTCCTTTAGGTGCGTCAAATGCTCTCTATCAAACACCTTGGGCTTCAACATTGTAAAATTTCTGAGTACGCTCCTGCTACACCTGGTAGAGATACCTTTTTGCGAAAGGGGGGGGGGGTTTGGCAGTATATATACCTCACGATAAATGACCTGGCAGAGCAGCCCATGCTAATCGAATGGAGTGCTCTGCCAGGTCAATTCTCGTCCGCTATAATAGAGGCCTATATAGAAAACGAGATCATCGACTGTTGATGTAGACTTACGAGTGATGTCACTATTGTGTTCCGCATCCCTAACCCTTTCTTAAACAAGATATGGTTTTGATTCCCAAAATAGAAAGGGCTATTGAAAACATTGAGGAAAAAGAAGAAAAAATGCTTATAGCCAGCATTTTCTCCTCTTGTATCAATATTGTCTGTGCTAGGCCTACATTGAACACAAATTCATCAACATCTGTTTTGTTTTCTGCAGTAGTTTTTATACTAGATTGGTATATTTTTTTAGCTAAATGTACGTGGCAGATATCCGAGAAGCTGATGGACACTAGAATCTGATGACGTCCAATATAGGGCTAACCCTTTCCCAAACAGCAAATTTTTGGCTGGTCCAAATTCAAAGATGTTGCAGACGACAATTTTAACACTTTCCCAAACGACATAATTTTAGGGTGATCCACTTCAAAAACTATAAAAATGACAAAATGGATGTTATTAAAGATAGGATTGTGTAAAATATGGCATAGAAAATATTGAGACAAAAGGAGAAACTGCTGGTTATCAGCAGTTTCTTCTTTTGTTTCAATGTTTTCTCAAGCCATGTCTTCTAGGGACGTCAAAACAAGGTCTTGTTTGGGAAAGGCTTAAGTGAATAAAACTAATATCATGTGACAAAAGACACAATAATGGTGTTCACTGTTTTAATCATAAACTCAGAGTGTCAGGACCGGATGTAGTATTAATTAATATAACAGGGACCTTAGGTAATGTTACCATTAATAGAAAGAGCTGTAATACTATTATTAGAACATAACATATATAACAGGGCCCTAACCACCACGGCTAGGGCTGGGCTGTTAAATTATAATACGGGTTCTTCTTTAATGGACGGTGGAGTAATATAGAGAATAAAGTCTATTTGGTGTTTCCAAAGTTTTCTAATTTCATCATCTCAGTCTTATGTATAAAGGATGAATACACTCTGAAAAATACATAAAACAATTGACAGTAAAAGATATACAAAATTATGAATAATATAGATTCGGACTCGTCTGCACAAAAATCAATATGAGTATTGTAGAAAATGATTAGAATGCCACTTGGTGACATTCTACTCCTTTTCTTACAATACTCTGAAGCGATACGGTTTAAACATTTACTTTACCCTTTTCCAATAATTTGCTGCACTATAATAGTTTACTCTTTACTCTTAACTAGTGAAATAAACATATTTCAACAGTCTCATATTCCGTACAGTATTTACAATCATTGCAAAATAACATCTATCTACAACATAGGGGAACTTACCAATTTGGGGAATTAAGTGTCTCACAACCAAAATTACATCTCTCGATCCATCACACTCATTGCTGTGGCTGTTAGTACTGAAATATTAAGAATCATAGTGCAAGGCTAGGGTAAAGGTAGAAACGGTTAATTAAGGTAGGCGGGCGCGGCAAGGACAAATAAAGCGGGAAAAGCAGAACCGTGCTCATTTCATCAATCCATCGACAATCGAAACAAATCAAGCAAATAGCAACACACTAAATGCAATTCACCCGAGAAAATAAACATCGCGAGAAAAGGAGAACCAAATCCAGAAAACTTACTTTTATTCTCAATTCATCAAATTCCAAAATCTCATATGATCTAGAAAGATCCTTCCAGACCAAAATCTCATGTCCCACTGAAGAACTGAAGAAGTCACATGACCAATTTGGGGGGAAATCACTGAAGCGAAACTTACTCATACCATGTGACCAAAATGGAGGGAAAAGATCACTCATTCATGAAATAGTCTTAACAAGGCAAAAGGGATTCTACTGAATTACAAAGACATGGAAAAATGACCCTACTACATCCTTCCCTGGTCTGTAAAATGACGTCTCGTCATTAAACCTGCAAACTATAGAAAAAAAATCTTTATTAATACATGTTGAACTACAACATGTCAACTTAATACAAAAACCGCTTATTAACTCTCGGTATCTGAAAATCAAAAGTCCATAGTTAATCAAAAATCTTATGCTTTTCCTCCCCGCCTACAAATTATGTCGTCCTCGCACTGAAAAACAATCTAAAAGAAATACATTAATTGGATAAAACACAAATGCACATTAATCTAAAAAAAATCACTTGATAATCAAATCTAAAATACTGTACGCCACATCTCTGTCAATACACTCTAAAACACCAGAGGACGTTAAAACATGCAAAGCCTCCATCCGTGAATCGTGTCTGGTCTGACTAACCATCTGACTCATATGATACGAGTCAAACCTCTTCGGAGCTCTTCTCTCTCTTTGGGATCTCCTTGGAATTGGGGTTGGAACTTCTCCCTCTTTCTTCTTGTGGTTATGGTCCTGTTGGACTTCTATTGAATCATCATGTGATTCCTCTACTCTGTCTTCTTCTTGACATTCAGCTACTTGTTCTTCACTGTCATCTTCTGCAGCCTCTTCGCTCTCTTCTATACCTTCCTGAAGGAAGCTCTCTGAGCTACCATCCTTCTCTGTACTTCCTTTATCTGCATTCTCTTCTACAGACTCATCTCTTTCTGAATTATCTACTTCGATGGACTCATGGGCGTCCCCATGATGGTTTGTATCAACTACAATTCCAGTTCCATCATCACCATCATCAGATTCATCATCCGAATCATCTCTTCTTCTCCTGGTTTCAAAACCTTCATCTCTTCTCTCTTTCTCATCTCTTTCTTCTTCAACATCTCTAATTATTTCTTCTGTGGCCACATCTACCACTTTCTCCAAAGAACGTCTCTTCTTTGGGACTGGCTTCAACATTTTCCTATCTCCTATAGGAAATAAATGATTCCTGTGTAAGGTTCTCACTACATCTGTACGTTCTGATCTAACTCTGTACACAGGAATCCTCTCATTTGGCTGCTCAATGACTATGTAGATGTCATCCTCAAACCTGTCCTGGATTTTGTGCTTGCCTTCAAATGCAAGGACTTTTACCAAAACTCTGTCACCAATATCAAAATGTGCTGCTTTCGCTTTCCTGTCGTATACTTCTTTCTGTCTTTCCTTAGCAACATCAAGATGTTTTGCAACAATCTTTCTTGTTGTCTCCATTCTTTCCTGTAAATCTAGAATGTATTCTCTTGATGTGCGGTTTGAATTATCCATAACTTGTTCAAACATGGAATCAACCGGAAGTTTTGGTTTTCTTCCAAACATTATTTCAAAAGGAGAATGTTTTGTTGAACTCTGTGGGGTGCAATTGTACGCATATACAAGAGGATTCACATACTTCTTCCAGTCTGCTTTTTGGTCATTCTCAAGAGTTCCTAACATTCCTAGCAATGTTCGATTAAATCTTTCCGGTCCGGCATTTCCTTGTGGATGATAAATTGACGTTCTTGATTTCTCCATATTTGTCAAATTACAAAGCTCTTTAATTATGTTAGATTCAAAATTGGATCCTTGATCAGAATGTATCCTTGTGGGAATCCCATAATGCAAAATGAAATGATTATAAAAGGCATCTGCTGTTGTCTTCGCAGTTTGATTCTTGGTAGGGATGGCCATAGCAAATTTAGTAAAATGATCTGTGATTACTAGGATATTGCCGATCCCACCTTTGGATGACTCAAGCGTCAAAAAATCCATACAAACTAACTCTAATGGGCAGCTAGTGTGGGCATTCACTAGAGGAGCTCTAATGTCTGCACCACACTTCCTTCTGACACATCTATCGCAATTCTCTACCCATTCCTCCGCATCTTTTGCCATACCAGGCCAAAAGAACCTTTCCCTCAAAAGATTAATAGTCCTGTCTCTTCCAGGATGTCCAACATCGTTATGAAGACCTTTTAAAACATCTTCTCTGTATCCCTCAGGTAGAACAAGCTGTTCTATAAATTCATCTCCATTTTTAACTCTTCGGTAGAGTATACCTCTTTTCATAATAAAATGCTGGTATTGTCTCTTCATTATAAAATCTTCTTTAGACAAATTACCACTAGGTATTTTCCGGTCAATGACGGCAATTCTCCATCTGTCTATGACTCTATCTTGGCGTTGCTGCCTTCTTATCTCCCTCATTTCAATTTGAGCCATAGGCTGTCCTTGATCTTCAGTAAGATCTACAATATTTATTTGAGAACAAATCGTCTCAATTACAGGTTCTCTGTCGGTATCGCTACATATAGCTTTAACGACGTCATTTTTTACTTCCACTCGTTCTGTATCGGACTCTTGGACTCTTTCGTGTGGATACCTAGACATGGCATCTGCGTCTGTATTCTTTAGTCCAGACCTGTACTGGATATCAAAATTAAATTCTCCAAGAGCCGATGCCCATCTCTGACCTGTAGCGTCTAGCTTCGCTGACGTTAAAACATACGTCAACGGGTTATTATCCGTTAAAACGGTAAAATGGTTTATGGCTAGGTAATCAGAAAACTTTTCTGTTACTGCCCATTTCAAAGCTAAAAATTCCAGCTTATAGGCGCTGTAATTCTTTTCAGCCCTATTCAATGCTCTACTAGCATAAGCAATTACTCTTTTGAGCTTCCCATCAGACTGGTACAAAACTGCACCAAGTCCTTTCCCTGAAGCGTCAGTATGAAGCTCAAATGGCTTGGTAAAGTCTGGATAGGCTAAAACTGGAGGATTCGTTAAAGATTCCTTCAAATTATCAAACACAATCTGTTCTGCCTCAGTCCATATCCAGGGCTTCGTCTCTTTCTTTCCCTTCTTCTGGGTGGTTGGTGGCAACAAATCTGCCAAAGGACGAGTAATCTTAGAAAAGTCCTTAATAAAGCGTCTGTAATAGCCACAAAAGGCTAAAAATGAACGAAGTTCATCTGCATTTGATGGTGTGGGCCAATTCTTGACCTTCTCTATTTTACTGGGGTCTGTCTCTATTCCGGCCTCACTAACAATATGGCCTAAAAATGGAACTTTGTCTTGAATAAAATAGCACTTGTCAGGAGAGAGCTTAAGGTTACATTCCTTAAGTCTCGTCATGACAAGGTCCAGACGTCTAAGATGTTCCTCAAAGGTGTCTGAAAAAATAATAAGGTCGTCAAGATAAATGACGCAAATCGTCATGTTGTAGTCACCAAGACATTCCTCCATCAGGCGCTGGTAGGTTGCTGGGGCGTTTGTAAGCCCAAAAGGCATCTTCACATACTCGAAGAATCCTAAATTAGCAACGCTAAAGGCTGTGCGTTCTTTATGGATGTCTTCGACCTCTGCCTGATGGTATCCTGACTTCATGTCCACAGTGGAGAAGTATTTACTACCTTGAAGAACATCAAACATTTCCTCTATCTTTGGGAGGGCGTACGCATCCTTCACGCTTTTATTGTTGAGCATGCGGTAGTCAACACACATGCGTAACTTGCCATTGCGCTTGCGCACAAGTACAACATTGGAAGACCAAGGTGATTTCGACTTCCGAATAATTCCTGTTGACAAAAGTTGTTCAAGGTGTTGTCTCACTTCTGACACCATAGCTGGCGGGATTCTCCTTGGCTTCTGCTTAAATGGAATGTCATCTGTTAGGTCAATTCTGTGCTTTATCTTATCACAGAATCCAATGTCCGATTCTCCAGTAGAAAAAATATCAATATGCTTGGTTAACAGTTGGGTGATATCCTTGAGCTGGTTGGAATCTAATTTGCCATTAGTATCAATATGTATTTGACCCAATATCTGTTCTTCCAAGGCTTTATCCTGTTGAGGGGTTACATCCTCAATTAAAACGGGTTGTAGCTCACATAAAAGAGCTCGTGGTGAGATAACCACACTATTAAGGGTAACATTAGATAATGTAACGTCAATCTCTTTTGTTGTACCATACTTGTAATTAATTACAGCTGGAGTGATGTCGACAAAATCTGGTAAACTTGAGTCCTTCATTTCGTGTATCAAGGCACTCGTATCTTGACATGGTAATTCTTTGTCAGTACAACCACGAATGGTGATAGTCTCATTTGGACCTAAAATAATTCTGCTCGATTCTGCAGATTTAATTACAGCAATGGCATTCCCATTCTTCTTTAAATCCTTGTTCCGAAGAACCATACACCTAAAAGCTAGATACCAAGGTGTGTGAAGGGAAGCACATTGTAAAAATTGTGGTCCAAAATTGGTTTGGCACTCACTCAATAAAACGTCCAGTACATTGGTACCCAATATAATTGGGGTTGAAGCTGAATAATTGGTATCAGGAGTAACCAAAAGTAAACATGGAATAATAGATGACTTTGGAACTCCATTCAAAACGGAAAGATCGGCTTCAATGTATCCACTATAAGGTAGTTGTTTACCATCAGCACATTCAACTTTAATAAAATTGTCTAAAGGTTTCAACTCTAAACCTATGAAATTGTTTCGGTAAAATGACTCCGAAATGGTACTAATACAACTGCCTGTATCTACTAAGGCTTTAGTGTCAACTCCTTCTAATTTAATTGTCACTTCATTTGTTGTTCCAACCAGTTTAGGGTCTTTAGTAAAGGTGCCCGTGTTCGACCCAGCAACCGAGGCACATACTAGTTTGGGCAGAACCTAGCAATATGTCCGTAACCCTTGCAGTTATAGCACTGCTTCTGTAAATTATTAGGACAATCCCTAATCAAATGTCCTTTGCCATTGCATCCATAGCAAGTTGGCACAAAGTTTTGAGAACCTAAAGGTCTCTGATCCTTTCTCTGGTTATCAGTATTTCGCTGTCCTCTGCCTCTGGGATTCTGTCCTCTTCCTCTAAACTGACTTCCTCTGTGGTTATTCCCTCCTCTCCCAACGCTACTATAACCTCCTCTATAGGTTGAATCTGAAGATTCATTCTGAATATCTGCTTGCTGCTTCTCAATCTTATCGATCCGTTCATGCAGCTTCGTCAACAAATCTTTGACTTCACTCAATTCAGTCTTTTTTTCAACTGGTACTGAAGCATGGCATTGGGTGGAAGGTGAGCTGAAAAGATCAGCTTCTATTTTCCTAAGCTCTATTTTGAATTTGTCATAATCATGTATGACGTCATTCTTATATGCCGCCATATGTTTCATATCAGGAAGCAAACCATGGTATAAAACTCTCTGTAAAATGGTATCATCAGCAGGCAAAGCTTTCATAGTCACCGCTTGAGAGTGAATTTCTTCAAGGCGAGTGGCATATGTAGTTAATCTCTCCTTTGGCTTCTGCTGGCACGAGTAAAATTTCTGGAGAACACTTTCATTGGTCTCAATATGACCAAATGTGCTGGTTAACTTATTCAACACAGCATCTAAAGAAGCTCCAATTCCAATGCGTCTAAGTATATCAGCAGCATTGCCTTTGACTGCTCGTCTAATACCGAGTAGTATCTGTTCAGGGGTAAAAACCTTCCCTGACTGTAGAGATTTAATCTCATAATAAAAAGTTTCCCAAGACGTATCACTCTTGGAATCATCCCCATAAAAAGTAGACAGTTTCGGAAACTGATGGGATGTCATTGTCGTAGACTCCTTGTCGGAAACAAATTTTCCAAACTTGGACATAAATTCCACTAAGTCCTCTGAAGTCTCGATATGATGTGGTAAATGGAGCCCATGAAAAGCATCTAAAAGCTTCTTGTCATCCTCGGAAATTCCCGAAGGATCCAATCCTCCTGTAGCAGTACTCAACTTGCTATCCTCTGAGCTCTCCATGATGCTCTAATAAGCATTAAATGTGTAGCTTCAGGCTAACACAAACACAAAAGTCACTTCACAAATATAAGGGTAATGTTCTAAAATAGAACAAGGGATGTAATATAAATCCCCAAATAATCTCCCTTTAATGGTGAGATGTAATGCACAACACACTATAATACACACTATGTAGCACACAACCTGAAATCAAGTTCACTTACTATGTATAAACACTATACAGTATAAACACAAACGCTATAAATTATCTCCCCTTAATAAGCTAATCACACATAGTGGAGCGGCTTAATGAGATTTACTATGAAAATATTTCAAATGATGATACAAGCATGAAATTTGCACCATATATTCTTCAGATCTTACAGATTTAAAAACAATTTCTGGCCACTTCAATTTCCGCCGTTTTCAAGATGGCCGCCAAAATCCAAAATGGCCGCCACTTTGGAATGGGGTATACTCAGTAAATTGGTCATATCTTCGCTTCTGATAGACATAAAACAACAAAATTGGTATCAAATTAAAGCTTAGGTAATTTCTAGTTGTATGGTTAATTCAATATGCAAATTATATCATTAGCATATTATGAATATTAATGAGATATGTTCCTATCAATGATTTTAAAGCAAAAAAAAAACCGGTAAGAAATGAAGAAAAAAAATCAAAATTTGAATGTTGAAAATTATAGAAAGTGATATATAACAATTGCTTTGACGTAGTCATCTTATTAAGTATCATTAAAAGATGGCAGCTAAATAGCCATTTTCAAGATGGCCGCCATAATGTTAAAAGACCTTCACTTTGAAAGAGGGTATAAATAGTAAATTAGTCATATCTTCACTTCTAATGGACATAAAACACCAAAATTCGAATCAAATTAAAGCTAAGTAAATTGCCAGTTACATGGTAAATGTAATATATGAATAATCTCATTAGCGTATGCATGAATATTGATAAGGTAATATTATAATTAGTATGTTTTATCCACGTTTTTTTTTTTTTTTTTTTCAAGCTAAACCTATCGAAATAGAATAAAAAAAATAGTTAAAACATGAATTTATTGAGTGACACATAACAATTGCCTGACCTTGTCACAATATGATATACCTTATCAAGATAGCGACTAAATAGCATATGTATGGACAAACATTTTCAAATACTATATTAAGCAAAAGCGAAACTGCTACTTAAACTTTAAACGCTTTTTGAAGAAAGGCACCCTTGGAAATCCTTATGTTCTCACATCTGGTAATATATATTAGTTCCAAATTGAACCCGAGTCAATGTCATTTTCTTGAGTCCAAATTTGCAAATCATGTAATTTGAATACTTTGAATATTAGTGAGTTACTCATTTTTAATCCCAAGAATTGTCAGCAAGAGCCGTGAAAGTCAACTATTCGGTAACATAGGGTCAATTATAATATCGAAAATGATAGATATTATCTTATGTAATCAATGTGTTAAGTACCTCAAAATATAAGTCAATTATAATCTTATTGTCAAATCTACGGGACATACTTGTCTTGGAGAAAATGCATACTGGTTTATTCCTAGAATTTTGAAGAGGTTGTTTTGATGTTTGTAAGACCTAAAATAATTTTCTATGATTGAGTTGATAAAGGCGAAGGGGGTGCTATCGGCCTGACCGAAAATAAGGCAGCTCTTACACCAGCGGTAGATGGTGGCTGGAATGGAAATAAGTAAAATGGTTCACGATTTTCAAGTTTTGTGGGAAGGCAGCAATCTGTAAGGAGTAACAAACATTATTGGGTCATGTCATATTTTCTGAAGGATAGCATGATTAAATTCATTAAACTGTGAAATGTACTATTGTTGATTTTTGCAATCTTTTTAAAGAGGAATCAGCTGACATGTATGCACTTGATACAAAAGAAGTAGCAGGACGTTGTATTACAGAAACCATGCAGCAGTTAGTTACCACAAGTCAAAAACAATATGAAAAGTTCCTACAGGACATGATTCGTGCACTAGATGCCTTTGTTAAATGAGCCTTTTTCAGTCGAAAAGTTTAACACGGCCCATTTTCAGCTAAGCATAAGCTCAACAGAATAAAAGACGATTATCATTTGTTTTCCAGATTTATTCTTTCATTTGAAAGCCAAAACTGTGACTTGGAAAACTTCTTCTAAAATGACATGCTTTACTCTGGAGTAGAGTCACAGCTACTTCAATAATTCTTTGGCATGGTATTTATATGACATATAAACAACCGCATGCAGACGCTATTATAATTCATGGAGTAGCTATGATAAATTCAAATTCAATGTCCAGGACAGGAAAAAAACATTTGATGATTATACCACAGATGTGACTGTATCTCATACTGAGTCATGTGCTTGGAAGTATTCCAGGGTTGATATTGTCTTCGATATATGTTGTTGAGATTGTCTGAAAGGTGAAACCAGTCAGAACAGTAATCTGGTGTTTGTCGAAAGTAGTTTTAAATAGCAGGACTCTCAAATTATTTAACAGCTTCTTTCTCAAACCACGGCACAGATACTACAAACAAAAGGAGATGACATTCAATGTAATAAGAACATCTACAAGAATGATCTATTAACTCCATGTAATCAAGAAGAGGCAGATTCTTGCATGCTTGTTCGCGCAAAGCATGTAAACCGTGCATCTTAAGTACAATGTCAAATTCTCATTGTTATTTAGTAATTCTGATAACGATGTTGTTCTCTTAGTTATAGCAGCCAACAGTGATCTGAATATTGATGCTTTCTGTTTAGCCTTTTGAACGGGAAAAAACTTTTGATGGATACCGCTTAATGTCATTTGCAAGCCTGTTGGATCCCGTTAAGACACTGCCTTTCTTCCATGCTTTCTCAAGATGTGATACTTGTTCACAAGGAAAAAAAGTCAGCATGGCAAGCATGATATTTGTTCGAAGAAGCTGCATTAGCTTTCAGTAACCTAAGCACGACCAAAGAAAGTGTATCACAATAGGAAATGGACTTTTGTGGTTATCATACATGATCGGTCGAGCACATGTTGTAAAGTAGATGATGCATGCTTTGATGATGCTATTATCTCAACTCAAGATACTATTACGGAACATGTCAAGATAGCTGTTTTCTAGGTAGAATATGTATTATGAGGGTCAATAAACAGTATCACAACAGCAATTATTACTGTCTCCGTCTGAATCCTGCCTGGATACCTAAATGCATGACACTTGCAGCTATAGCTGAATGCTGCAGACAGAAATGTTCGTTGCAAATAGTCTTATTGCAGATGGTATCGTTCAGGCCTTAGTATGCATATCACTTTGTTCAGGCAACTAGTAAGATTTTGGTGCAATTAATTCATGGACGTCTGTGGTCTAATTCATATTTCAATCAGTAACTTTAAACCTTGATTACGTTATAAAACCCTATGTCAACTCAACAAAGAGGTGAATATTGACTTAGAATGACGCAAATAGTGATCTCGTGCTATTGACAAAATCCCTTCAAAACAGTCTGTTTATTCTTACGTTCGACACCAAACTATTAGCAATGTCCCAATACCAAGAACTTCTAAGTTATATATATATTTTATAGAGAATCTGATTCCCATACTCGTTTAAGGAATGACAAAAATTGACATGTCAAAAGACACTTATTAGAATCTACCCCAACTGGTTGACCAATTCTTACGATCTGTTTGCATATTTTTACATACTTGCATTTTCTACGATTTTAATGGTAATTTCAAGGAAAGTCAATTGTGATTAAAAGATAGTTACGTAATCATTATTACATTTTGTATTTAACATGGCGTCAATATTTTCATAGTAAGTTTTACAGTGGAAAAAAATGCACAGATACTAAGTTTATATAAAGCTGTCAAATCTGTTAAGTATAGTATCTAATAATGAATGTTCATCAACATGCTCTGCTGCGATCTTTTTATGATACTTAATAGTATGACAAGGTCATTTTTTGTATGTATATATCATTTTCTATAAACTGCAACATTAAAATTTTGATTTTTTTTCAATTTTACCGAATTTTTGCTATAAAAACATTAATAAAAATATCTCATTGATATTGATATATGTGCTGATGATATTATTTGTATACTGGACTCGCTGTCTTGTTGTGGTACATTATAGTGTGACTAGGTCAAGCAATAAATTTGTTACGTGACACTCTCTAAACTGCAACATTCAAATTTCGACTGTTTTTTTTTAATTCTATTTCAATGGGTTTTGCTTGGAAAAAACATTGATAAGATACATGTATAACATACATGTATTACCTCTATTTATCTCAGTAATATTCATACATAATTATTTATGAGGTTGAGATGGTATGGGCATGTCGAAAGATCTGACGGGGCTAGCAAAACTACAGATGACATAAACGTCAATGGGACACGTCGCTCAGGAAGGCCAAAAACAACTTGGAAGCAGCTAGCAGAGAGAGATTGCCAACAATGGAATCTTAAAACAATAGACCCTCACGACAAGGACAGATGGAGGACAGCCATGCGTGCAGCGAGCCAGTTACCTGGAAGGGAGCCTACTAACGTGGACTATGCTTCTTAACCTGCACGTTAAACATGAAACACTGATGATGATGATGATGATGATGATGATGATGATTATTATTTATTTTGCTAATGAGATAATCTACATGTATAATTATTGCAATTACCACATAGCTTTAAATTAACTAAACTTTAATTTAATGTACAATTTTGGTGTTTTATGTCCATCAGAAGTGAGGATATGACAAATTTACTATTCATACACTCTTTTAAAATGGCGGTCATTTTGATTTATGGCGGCCATCTTGAAAATGGCTTTTTAGCTGCCATCTTTTAATGATACTTAATAGTATGGCAAGGTCAAAGAAATTGTTATATATCACTTTCTATAAACTGCAACATTCAAATTTTGATTTTTTTCTTTATTTTTATCGATTTTTTACTTTAAAACCATTGATAGGAACATATCTCATTAATATTCATAATATGCTAATGAGATAATTTGCATACTGGATTTACCATATAACTAGAAAATACCTAAGCTTTAATTTGATACCAATTTTGTTGTTTTATGTTCATCAGAAGCAAAGATATGACCGATTTACTGAGTATACCCTATTCTAAAGTGGCGGCCATTTTGGAATTTGGCGGCCATCTTGAAAATGGCGGAAATTGAAGTGGCCAGAAATTGTTTTTAAATCTGTAAGATCTGAAGAATATATGGTGCAAATTTCATGCTTGTATCATCATTTGAAATATTTTTACAGTATCCTGCTCCACTAACAAGGGACACTGCATAACTAAGTATTAAACACTATGATCCATTTGCACTACTGTGTATTAAACTGTATAATAATGACTAACTAGTCGCTAAAGCATAACCATTTCTACTATGAAATGAGTGAAGGGTATCTATCCTTAATGTAAAGGGTAAGTACCTACAATCAGGTCATAAACCTGATGACTGATAAGCCTTATCAACTTAACACTGAACAAACATCTCCACAAGGTGTAAAGATACAGTCTAAATACAAGTTATTCTATGTATTACTAATGGTACTAGCTTACAATAGTCACATGATCAAACAACTCTCTTTTCTCACAATGTTTTTCATATAACTACAGAATAACTAATCTTTATTATATAAGACAAGCTAAAGTTAACATTAGACTCTATTTCCCTGAAATGTCTACAAAAATATAATTGTGTGAATTACTTCCCTTTAATGACAGTTCACTAGCACTGAAATGTACATGAGTTAGTTTACAACTATAGTCAGATAGTGGCAATGTATGTTTAACACAACATGTTACACAGTCATGTTTACTGTATATAGTTTCCAATTGCTTGGTGTTAATTGACAAAGAACAATTCATGCAACAGAAAATGTTTTCTGTTAAAGAATCATTTCAAACAAAGGAGAAATATGTGAAAGTAATAGTCCGGCAGATTCCAAGGTGAACCTGGATTTGCGGTATATAGAAAATGTTTTGACTGATTATGATTGCCAACACCTTCAGAAATAAGAATCCGGTTGATGCCACCTTGGCACCCTTGGGCAACTCTCAGAAATCAAGATGGCGTCCAAGATGGCGGAATGACCTCATACGTGATCATATTTATGTCAAAATGTACATTTTCATGACATGCAATAGATTGTAATATGTTCAAAAATGCCCATAGAATATGTCCAAAGAAAATAAAGAGTGATACCTACAATATTTCATTGTATTTCTTCAAAAATCTGGTAAATCTATAAAATCTTACCCCACCCACCCAATTTTACATGTAAAAAATAATTTTTTACGTAACACCATTACCATATCCTGCATTTCATGTGATTAGATACTCTGATTATAATTAAGAATGTAAGAAAGAATATTGGAATGACAAACCCCCGTAAAAAAGTGTCTCTTAAGAATTCAAAATGGCGCCCTAGATGGCGAGAATACGTGATTTCTTACAAAAATTACAACGGTTGCCATTTGCCTTGAAACCTTTTTCCAAACATTTTGCTACAAATATGCGAGTATGTATGTACAATGTTCATTTAAAGTTCCATTATAAGTTTATTGTACTTCCCTATTGACCTACAGAGTAAAGAAGAGATTCTTATTTTACCCCACCCACTCAAATTTTCATCATCTGAAAACCCTCCATATCTGTTAAAACGCAACTTACAGAATAATCGTTCAAAAATCACGCTTAAAATCTATTTAGAAAAAATAATAAAAAAAATTGGAAAAGTTTTCATCGTAATTTCATCAGACAAACACTTTTCTCTCATTCTAAATACATTCTAAAACAACAAATGGTTGTGCTGCATACTGGTTGTGACGTCTGCCCATTTTCTTACATAATATCCTGTTGATTTGAGAAAAAGGATGATATTGCCATGAAAATCTAATGACTAAATAGTCATGGGTTTCTCTCCGCTCTACCCTTACCCCCAAGAAACATGCTTAGCCGGAATTCATAGGTGATGTAAGAAGATGTATTAAGTTTCTCAATTTTTGATGCCACATGCTGACGAGCTCGCTCTAAGTCAGTGATCAGTAATGGTACAAGTTGGTTGTTGGACGGCAATGGTTCAGTTGCATCCCATTGCTACTTACACATTTGCCATTTGTATATTTTGCAATCATTGCAATTAAAGTATTGTTATAACTGAGGTATTGCCATTTTCTTTTTTGGTTATTTTCATTTGCAAAAAACAAACAACACAAATACATGATAATTAAAGATTGAGAGAGGAGATCATACATGTACGCTTATAGGATGCAGGTAATGTTTAATTAATTTACCTTTTCCAAGGTGACACAATTAAATACAGATTGAAATCATAAAGATTTGCGGACATCTAAATAAGACAAAGGAAAATAAAAGGAGATGTACAATTTATAACAAAAATCGTGTTAATAGAACAGACAAATGCGGGTCATTCGCATTTTGATATGTTCTGTCGCAATATAGAGTGCAGAATTGTCAAAATCATGGTTTGTTTGGTAAAGACTTATTTGAATATATGGCATTTATAGGATTAATATCGGTCCAAATATATTTTTTTTCTTTTCGTTTAAACATTAATAAATTATTTTTTTGTAGATCTATACATGCAGATCTACAAAATTGTCATGCTTTTGTATTATTGGATCGCTAATATTCAAGGCATGAGTATAATTGAATTGATTTTAAACGTAGCGCTGTTTTGTGTAGCCCAAATGTTCCATGCACATTTACTTTAACCCCTGTTCTCCAATGAATTTCAAACAATGACTTTGAACATTAACATTTGGGCCTCCTTAAAACCCCCCATCCCCTCCATCCAATGTGTATACTTTCGCATTCGCATTCAATCATCTTCCATGGGACTGAATAAGATGGTGATCATAATCGGTGTCAAATCTGAAAGCAATACAGAAAACATTGTATCAAGGACAAATGTCTTTTCGTCGAATGACCCAGAAAGAAGGTGGGTAGGGTAACATGTATACAACCTTGAACTTTGGGATAGACTTGCAGATCTATGTTTTATGGAAATAAACATTTTATTCTGCAAACAGGTCTGGAGATTCCCATTTCTGTATTTAATTGTAATTAAAGCCTCTCTTACAACCCGTCGTGCGTCTTTTTAAATCGTACGTTTTTAAACGCTGCAAAATCGCACGATTTATAAAGACGCACGACAGGTTGTAAGAGCGTCTCATAAGAATTGTACGGTCAATTCTTTGCTGCGTGCAGTCTGCGTCGTGGTTGCGTCCACAAAAATCGTATGTTGCACATGCGTGCATCACACGACTAAACATATGATTTAGACGCAGACCGCACGCAGGAGCACGTACGACCAGTTGTAAGAGAGGCTTAACTTTCAGTTAAAATGTGAAAATAGTAATAGTATTTACAATAATAAAATATTATTCACAAAGCGATACCATCCTTGAATTGTCAATGATCCCATTTCATTGAGATTTTTTGCCACTTTCATGGCGCAGTTACGGTAGTAGCACACCAACTGTCACTCATGAGAACTTTGGTTCAATCCCTTGTCGCGACAGATATCCTTTCTGACAAAATTGTCTCCCACCATTGGTTGTATAATTGTTAACCTATGTGGGCGAGCAGCTGGACGCTCTGTAAGGATTTTGTCTTCGGACAGATGTGAAGACGACGTGAATCAATGCTTAGGTATTCTGGCCTCCGCGACAAGACCAAGAAGATTAAAGATGCGTTAAACCCCAATCAATCATTGATATTTTTAGTTTTTAATGTAGTTTTCTATTTTAAGAGTATTTATTGCATACAATAAAGGCATAGACAATTAGCTCCTGGGTTCGAAACCCGGCCGTGGCAAATACCCTTACTGACAAAAATGTCACCCATCAATGGTTTGATATCGTGAGCCTATGTGGGGGAGCAGCTGGAGGCTCAGTAAGGGTGTTGTGGTAGTACTGGTATGAGAAACGACAGGAATCCATGCTTAGGTGCTCCATCCGCGCGCATCATGACCTTAGCAGTTGAAAACAATAAACTAAATAAAACAATAAACCAAACCATAGACAATATATGTGTATACTAGTATGTCAAGATTTTCTCTATGCAAATTGTAGTGGGTGGGGTAAGATCTTGCGACTGTCCTAGATTCTGGTAGAAATACAACTGATTGATACAACCAATATATTTTAGATGCTCTTATAAATTTATGTGAATACATAAAATGTAATTGTCATTTTAAAGACATTCAAACATTTTCCATGTTTTGGTTAAACTTAATATACTTAATATAATGATGACTTATATCTCGCCGTCTTTGGCACCATTTTGAATTCTTAGAGACACCATGTTGCAAGGTTTGTAATTCCAAGTATTCATTTTTCATTCATAATTATAATAAGAATATTCAATGACAGAGAATGCAGCAAATTTTAGTAATGTTTTATAAAACTTCATTTTTCTATGTAAAACGGGGTGGGTGGGGTAAGATTTTACAGATTTACCAGATTTTGCAAGAAATATATTGAAATATTGTGAATATAACTATTTTTTGTCTCTGGACATTCTCTCTGGACATCTCTGAACATGTTAGAAGCTTCTCTTTATCATAAATGAATAGATTTTAACAGAAATATGATCATGCACCATGTCATTCCGCCATCTTGGACGCCATCTTGAATTCTGAGTGTTGCCCAAGGGTGCCAAGGTGGCATCAACCGGATTTCGGTTCCTGAAGGTGTTGGCTACCAGAATCAGTCAAAAAAATTTCTATATACCGTAAATCCAGGTTCACCTTAAAAATGCTGTTTGGCTGCCGGACTATAAAGTGAAATCTTGCTATTTCACAATACTATTTTTTTTTCAAGTCATGATATCACTGAACTGCAACTGAATGCATTTCTAGTCATATCATCATCTGCAATTATGAATGTAATTAATTAATGCATAAGTAATATAAGTATGCACTAATAAATAATAATACCAAGTTTTATCATTAATAGTCTATGTGTACAAACTATTAATCCATTTTGTTTCAATTCAAATGATTTAAATCATTTTCACCAAATAATACAACACATTTCCTGAAATTGAAAATAAAGCAATATTTTACCAAATTTTACTGAGTTCAATTTTTAAGTTCACTAAAGGTAGGTAATCAAGTTGGAACAGGAAGTCTGAAAAAAAGAAATCTACTTTTAAAAATAAATCAAATCTGAAACAGGAAATCTACTTTCATTTTCAAACACAAGAGCCAGTATTTAAATAAACCAATGAATTTGATTTGATAAGATCAACCAATCACAGACGGGGTACTAAAATCTAAATTTAGAGCTCAAAGGTCATTCAACAAAATTGTCAAACTATAAATAGAATTATGCTAATTTCAAAGGTCACCAAAGGTTAAAGTCAATCAAGCCGGGAACCAGCAAAAAAATTCAAATAGAAATGAGTCTAAATGATCATTGCAAAGCTGGGAACCAAAGGTCAAAACGGGTCAAACCTAGAGATTCTAAGAGCCAATCAAAATTTAACAGGTCACACTAGGGAACCAATCAAATAATAGGTCAATAAATCGTCAGAGCCAATCAGAAATCAACAGATCACGCAAGGGGAACCAGTCAAATGAACGGGAACCAATCATACGGAACGAAGCCATATCCAATCAGCGATGTACAAATCAACAGGAAATGAGCAACAACCAATCAAAATGGCCGATGGAAAAGGTCAAAGTTAAACCAATCAGAAAAGAGGAAATGAAAAACAACCAATCAAACTAGCCGACTGAAAAGGTCAAACGTTGAGCCAAATCAGAAAAGAACAAAAAATGTCAACACTATGCAAATCGGAAATTAAAGGGCGGGGCAGGTCAAAATTTAGATCAAGATAGAGAGATCATAATTACTTGGTTAAATCAACTGTGTTAGTAATAAACTTGTGATGCACTCAAACGGACATTATGATATAACCTCTCACACAAAAATATCTGTATCAATGGAAAATCTAGATCTTACAATAGAACTCTATATCATTTGATTCGTTAGACCATACTGATCTAAACAAAAATATGATAAGGTGTCCTAAAGAAAAAATTGTGGAAAACGACAAAATCTTACAGAAACATGATGGAAAATGACGAAATTTTCTTACAGAAACATTGTGGGAAAACAACAAAATTTCCTACAGAAACTTTGTGGAAAACCGAACAATATTTTCTATGCAAACATGGTGGGACAACGACAAAATTTCCTACAGAAACATTGTGGTAAAGCTACAGAAACATTGTGGAAAAACGACAAAATTTGCTACAGAAACATTGTGGAAAACCCAACAATACTTTCTATGCAAACATGGGAAAATGACAAAATTTCAGAAAAATGCTGAATCAAAATACCTGGTCTATGCAAAGTGTCATTTTCAATGAAATATAGTGGGAAAGGGAGAAATTACTAAACGGGGCTACATAGGTATATACAAATAAATTCTACTTACAATTTGAAGATCCTTATCCTAAAATCCTAATTTACATATTGCAAAAAAAAACATCACTGTCCTAATAATGAACTCTGTTAAAAAAACAGTCTAGTTCACTATATACATAATTATAATATCACAGTCACAAAATCATCCACGGTAATAAAATTGTCCAAAATAGTCCCAAATCCTTCACTCGTCCAATGCTCGCTCAGAATCCATCGCTCGCTCCAGATATCTCTCTAAATCCAAAATCCACGTTTGTCTTGATTGTCCCAATAATCCAAACTCGTCCCGGTCTCTCCCGCGAAAACTGACTGTCCACAGTCAGGTTTATATAGGAAAGGGTTAAAGTCCAATCACCCTCAATACAACGGTACACTATAAATCCATGTTTTTAAAACAATAGCCACTGTCCACTATTCCAATCCTTTACTCCAAAAACTAGTCCAAGCCCCACGTTGGGCGCCAAAAATATAACAGGGCCCTAACCACCACGGCTAGGGCTGGGCTGTTAAATTATAATACGGGTTCTTCTTTAATGGACGGTGGAGTAATATAGAGAATAAAGTCTATTTGGTGTTTCCAAAGTTTTCTAATTTCATCATCTCAGTCTTATGTATAAAGGATGAATACACTCTGAAAAATACATAAAACAATTGACAGTAAAAGATATACAAAATTATGAAAAATATAGATTCGGACTCGTCTGCACAAAAATCAATATAGTGGAGCAGGATACTGTAAAAATATTTCAAATGATGATACAAGCATGAAATTTGCACCATATATTCTTCAGATCTTACAGATTTAAAAACAATTTCTGGCCACTTCAATTTCCGCCATTTTCAAGATGGCCGCCAAATTCCAAAATGGCCGCCACTTTAGAATAGGGTATACTCAGTAAATCGGTCATATCTTTGCTTCTGATGAACATAAAACAACAAAATTGGTATCAAATTAAAGCTTAGGTATTTTCTAGTTATATGGTAAATCCAGTATGCAAATTATCTCATTAGCATATTATGAATATTAATGAGATATGTTCCTATCAATGGTTTTAAAGTAAAAAATCGATAAAAATAAAGAAAAAAATCAAAATTTGAATGTTGCAGTTTATAGAAAGTGATATATAACAATTTCTTTGACCTTGCCATACTATTAAGTATCATTAAAAGATGGCAGCTAAAAAGCCATTTTCAAGATGGCCGCCATAAATCAAAATGACCGCCATTTTAAAAGAGTGTATGAATAGTAAATTTGTCATATCCTCACTTCTGATGGACATAAAACACCAAAATTGTACATTAAATTAAAGTTTAGTTAATTTAAAGCTATGTGGTAATTGCAATAATTATACATGTAGATTATCTCATTAGCAAAATAAATAATAATCATCATCATCATCATCATCATCATCATCATCATCAGTGTTTCATGTTTAACGTGCAGGTTAAGAAGCATAGTCCACGTTAGTAGGCTCCCTTCCAGGTAACTGGCTCGCTGCACGCATGGCTGTCCTCCATCTGTCCTTGTCGTGAGGGTCTATTGTTTTAAGATTCCATTGTTGGCAATCTCTCTCTGCTAGCTGCTTCCAAGTTGTTTTTGGCCTTCCTGAGCGACGTGTCCCATTGACGTTTATGTCATCTGTAGTTTTGCTAGCCCCGTCAGATCTTTCGACATGCCCATACCATCTCAACCTCATAAATAATTATGTATGAATATTACTGAGATAAATAGAGGTAATACATGTATGTTATACATGTATCTTATCAATGTTTTTTCCAAGCAAAACCCATTGAAATAGAATTAAAAAAAAACAGTCGAAATTTGAATGTTGCAGTTTAGAGAGTGTCACGTAACAAATTTATTGCTTGACCTAGTCACACTATAATGTACCACAACAAGACAGCGAGTCCAGTATACAAATAATATCATCAGCACATATATCAATATCAATGAGATATTTTTATTAATGTTTTTATAGCAAAAATTCGGTAAAATTGAAAAAAAAATCAAAATTTTAATGTTGCAGTTTATAGAAAATGATATATACATACAAAAAATGACCTTGTCATACTATTAAGTATCATAAAAAGATCGCAGCAGAGCATGTTGATGAACATTCATTATTAGATACTATACTTAACAGATTTGACAGCTTTATATAAACTTAGTATCTGTGCATTTTTTTCCACTGTAAAACTTACTATGAAAATATTGACGCCATGTTAAATACAAAATGTAATAATGATTACGTAACTATCTTTTAATCACAATTGACTTTCCTTGAAATTACCATTAAAATCGTAGAAAATGCAAGTATGTAAAAATATGCAAACAGATCGTAAGAATTGGTCAACCAGTTGGGGTAGATTCTAATAAGTGTCTTTTGACATGTCAATTTTTGTCATTCCTTAAACGAGTATGGGAATCAGATTCTCTATAAAATATATATATAACTTAGAAGTTCTTGGTATTGGGACATTGCTAATAGTTTGGTGTCGAACGTAAGAATAAACAGACTGTTTTGAAGGGATTTTGTCAATAGCACGAGATCACTATTTGCGTCATTCTAAGTCAATATTCACCTCTTTGTTGAGTTGACATAGGGTTTTATAACGTAATCAAGGTTTAAAGTTACTGATTGAAATATGAATTAGACCACAGACGTCCATGAATTAATTGCACCAAAATCTTACTAGTTGCCTGAACAAAGTGATATGCATACTAAGGCCTGAACGATACCATCTGCAATAAGACTATTTGCAACGAACATTTCTGTCTGCAGCATTCAGCTATAGCTGCAAGTGTCATGCATTTAGGTATCCAGGCAGGATTCAGACGGAGACAGTAATAATTGCTGTTGTGATACTGTTTATTGACCCTCATAATACATATTCTACCTAGAAAACAGCTATCTTGACATGTTCCGTAATAGTATCTTGAGTTGAGATAATAGCATCATCAAAGCATGCATCATCTACTTTACAACATGTGCTCGACCGATCATGTATGATAACCACAAAAGTCCATTTCCTATTGTGATACACTTTCTTTGGTCGTGCTTAGGTTACTGAAAGCTAATGCAGCTTCTTCGAACAAATATCATGCTTGCCATGCTGACTTTTTTTCCTTGTGAACAAGTATCACATCTTGAGAAAGCATGGAAGAAAGGCAGTGTCTTAACGGGATCCAACAGGCTTGCAAATGACATTAAGCGGTATCCATCAAAAGTTTTTTCCCGTTCAAAAGGCTAAACAGAAAGCATCAATATTCAGATCACTGTTGGCTGCTATAACTAAGAGAACAACATCGTTATCAGAATTACTAAATAACAATGAGAATTTGACATTGTACTTAAGATGCACGGTTTACATGCTTTGCGCGAACAAGCATGCAAGAATCTGCCTCTTCTTGATTACATGGAGTTAATAGATCATTCTTGTAGATGTTCTTATTACATTGAATGTCATCTCCTTTTGTTTGTAGTATCTGTGCCGTGGTTTGAGAAAGAAGCTGTTAAATAATTTGAGAGTCCTGCTATTTAAAACTACTTTCGACAAACACCAGATTACTGTTCTGACTGGTTTCACCTTTCAGACAATCTCAACAACATATATCGAAGACAATATCAACCCTGGAATACTTCCAAGCACATGACTCAGTATGAGATACAGTCACATCTGTGGTATAATCATCAAATGTTTTTTTCCTGTCCTGGACATTGAATTTGAATTTATCATAGCTACTCCATGAATTATAATAGCGTCTGCATGCGGTTGTTTATATGTCATATAAATACCATGCCAAAGAATTATTGAAGTAGCTGTGACTCTACTCCAGAGTAAAGCATGTCATTTTAGAAGAAGTTTTCCAAGTCACAGTTTTGGCTTTCAAATGAAAGAATAAATCTGGAAAACAAATGATAATCGTCTTTTATTCTGTTGAGCTTATGCTTAGCTGAAAATGGGCCGTGTTAAACTTTTCGACTGAAAAAGGCTCATTTAACAAAGGCATCTAGTGCACGAATCATGTCCTGTAGGAACTTTTCATATTGTTTTTGACTTGTGGTAACTAACTGCTGCATGGTTTCTGTAATACAACGTCCTGCTACTTCTTTTGTATCAAGTGCATACATGTCAGCTGATTCCTCTTTAAAAAGATTGCAAAAATCAACAATAGTACATTTCACCGTTTAATGAATTTAATCATGCTATCCTTCAGAAAATATGACATGACCCAATAATGTTTGTTACTCCTTACAGATTGCTGCCTTCCCACAAAACTTGAAAATCGTGAACCATTTTACTTATTTCCATTCCAGCCACCATCTACCGCTGGTGTAAGAGCTGCCTTATTTTCGGTCAGGCCGATAGCACCCCCTTCGCCTTTATCAACTCAATCATAGAAAATTATTTTAGGTCTTACAAACATCAAAACAACCTCTTCAAAATTCTAGGAATAAACCAGTATGCATTTTCTCCAAGACAAGTATGTCCCGTAGATTTGACAATAAGATTATAATTGACTTATATTTTGAGGTACTTAACACATTGATTACATAAGATAATATCTATCATTTTCGATATTATAATTGACCCTATGTTACCGAATAGTTGACTTTCACGGCTCTTGCTGACAATTCTTGGGATTAAAAATGAGTAACTCACTAATATTCAAAGTATTCAAATTACATGATTTGCAAATTTGGACTCAAGAAAATGACATTGACTCGGGTTCAATTTGGAACTAATATATATTACCAGATGTGAGAACATAAGGATTTCCAAGGGTGCCTTTCTTCAAAAAGCGTTTAAAGTTTGAGTAGCAGTTTCGCTTTTGCTTAATATAGTATTTGAAAATGTTTGTCCATACATATGCTATTTAGTTGCTATCTTGATAAGGTATATCATATTGTGACAAGGTCAGGCAATTGTTATGTGTCACTCAATAAATTCATGTTTTAACTATTTTTTTTATTCTATTTCGATAGGTTTAGCTTGAAAAAAAAAAAAAAAAAAAAAAAAAAAAAAAAAAAAAAAAAAAAAACGTGGATAAAACATACTAATTATAATATTACCTTATCAATATTCATGCATACGCTAATGAGGAGATTATTCATATATTACATTTACCATGTAACTGGCAATTTACTTAGCTTTAATTTGATTCGAATTTTGGTGTTTTATGTCCATTAGAAGTGAAGATATGACTAATTTACTATTTATACCCTCTTTCAAAGTGAAGGTCTTTTAACATTATGGCGGCCATCTTGAAAATGGCTATTTAGCTGCCATCTTTTAATGATACTTAATAAGATGACTACGTCAAAGCAATTGTTATATATCACTTTCTATAATTTTCAACATTCAAATTTTGATTTTTTTTTCTTCATTTCTTACCGGTTTTTTTTTTGCTTTAAAATCATTGATAGGAACATATCTCATTAATATTCATAATATGCTAATGATATAATTTGCATATTGAATTAACCATACAACTAGAAATTACCTAAGCTTTAATTTGATACCAATTTTGTTGTTTTATGTCTATCAGAAGCGAAGATATGACCAATTTACTGAGTATACCCCATTCCAAAGTGGCGGCCATTTTGGATTTTGGCGGCCATCTTGAAAACGGCGGAAATTGAAGTGGCCAGAAATTGTTTTTAAATCTGTAAGATCTGAAGAATATATGGTGCAAATTTCATGCTTGTATCATCATTTGAAATATTTTCATAGTAAATCTCATTAAGCCGCTCCACTAATATGAGTATTGTAGAAAATGATTAGAATGCCACTTGGTGACATTCTACTCCTTTTCTTACAATACTCTGAAGCGATACGGTTTAAACATTTACTTTACCCTTTTCCAATAATTTGCTGCACTATAATAGTTTACTCTTTACTCTTAACTAGTGAAATAAACATATTTCAACAGTCTCATATTCCGTACAGTATTTACAATCATTGCAAAATAACATCTATCTACAACATAGGGGAACTTACCAATTTGGGGAATTAGGGGAGACCGGGGCTAGTTGATGCAGGGGCAAGTTGATGCATTGGACATAAAAATGTAAATACGTCATATATGGCATCAGCAATGACATGTTAGAAAGTCCTTGACAGCTCCCATCTTCTCCGGGTGTTTGGGGAAATTTGGGTAAGAAATGTGGATTTGGCGTGGAAAAGTTGTTTTTCACACACGAAAGTAAATTTTATGTTTCTTTGCAGATTTTCGTTTTGTGCAAATGCGGCTTTGATAATTCACAATTCAATTATGCGCACAGGAAGTTCAATGTGTGAGCTTCAGTATGACAACTTCTTTTTATAGGAAATACTTTGCACAAGTTGTCTACATTGCTTCATGTCACGTGGGGGTGGTCGGGGCAAGTTGATGCAATGAGCCCGGGGCAAGTTGATGCACTCGACCTGCCATAGAAATATACTGGAAAAAAAGAAATGTACCACAATTCAATGATTTCTATACCAGTTTACATGCAGGAAGGATTGAGCTTTTATAATATTCAAAGACAAATGAAATTGACTATTCAGATCATAAGTGATAGAAGAAAGTCTGAAAAATGCATCAACTAGCCCCGGTCTCCCCTACTCAATACAGCCTAAACACAGACACTGTCCTTGTTTAGCTTAATGACCTGTATAATATTCCATGTGGGCGCATGTTTAAATTGTTTGTTTGCCCAGACCTAGTTGCAATAATGTAAACGAAGTCTTTTCAAATTTTGATCTGGGTTTCGGGTACAATCTCTTCCTAATTGTTGCTATGGAACAGGCTCTTGAGTGATTCACTCCACAAGTTTAGCATAGGCTAGTCAAACTTGAAAATAAAGCTATTGAATGTTGTAAGAATGTTACCTGATAACAGGTTAACCATTTTCTGTCAATTCAGCGTAGGTTTAGGCTACGAAAACGATAAATTTACTGTTATTTCTAGCGCACAGACTTTAAAAGTAAATGAAGAAAATATGCATCAACATGCCCCATGGGTTGCATCAACTTGCCCCACGCATGGGGCAAGTTGATGCACTCGACCTACCAAAGAAATATACTTCAAAAAGGAAGACATATACCACAAAACAATGATTTCTATATCAGTTTGCATGCAGGAAGAATTGAGCTTTTATAATATACAAAGACAATTGAAATTGGCCATTCAGATCATAAGTGATAGAAGAAAATCTGAAAAATGCATCAACTAGCCCCGGTCTCCCCTAAGTGTCTCACAACCAAAATTACATCTCTCGATCCATCACACTCATTGCTGTGGCTGTTAGTACTGAAATATTAAGAATCATAGTGCAAGGCTAGGGTAAAGGTAGAAACAATTTCAAGTGGATCTAGATCTAAATACATTTTGGTCTTTCTGGATGGAAAGCATTGTGGGAAATGAAGAAATTGTCACAAGCAATTTCTTCGTTTTCCACAATATTTTCCAGATTTTTCCTGTTATTTTGGCGTCAAATTGCGTCAAAGGGACTCGACAAAGTGCTACTTGGGCTTCGACATTACAACATTACTGGCTACGCCCCTGGTTTGAGCTGTGGTGCATCTGAACCTACAACTATGTACGATGTATTTGAAAACGGGCAAACATATTTTTAAACGACATAAAAGTAGAAAAGTTGCATTGATCCAGTTTGAGAGATGCTGCAGACGACAGAATGGATTTGTAGATCATCTAAGATCCAAAGACAGTGTAGGTCTACGAGACAAGGGAGAAAATGCTGATTATTGTCAATAATTTTCAAGCTATAATATTATATGTATTTGACATCAAAACCATATCTTCATTTTGGAAAGGATAAACAGTTAAAATAGTCTGTGATAATCGGTAAACCGTGTGCATTTTAGTATTAAGAATGCCAACAACGCAAACCAGAGAGACAATTCCTAGGTAATGATAAAACTGCTTGTTGGCATATCTGTAGACGCGTCGTATTCCTGTGACGTCACGTCAAAAACAACAATATTGAATAACAAAATTGAGATAAACAGTCGATTACAGGGATATTGTACAGAAAGAGTACGAGAAAAGAACCCAAATCCTTTGATACAATTGTTTTAGAGAAAACGCATCATTTTGCAAAACCTGTTTAATGCGTTTTAGTATTCAGACGTCACACTGACGTCAAATTACAAACATACTTGTTTACTGCTTATATGAATAGTTTTACCAATTTTCTGTTCATGATCACACACAATAAAGGAAAAATCATGAAAATACTAAGTCAAGAGTCACAACTTATGATTACGTTAAAAGATAAATAACGTCGATGATAGGTCATTTGATCTAATACATATATTCACTGTATTACGTTTGCAAAGTGAAAAAAACACTTAAACTTTACCTTTTTAATGTATCATTATGTGATTTCCCTTATATATTTGGCTCTGACACCTTAACGTCAACAACGTCATTGTAACGTCGTTATTAATAATCATAAAATTTAAATCCAGACATCGTGATGATTAATATTTGTGAAACCAAGTACATGAACATTAAAAAGTTAAAATTTATAAGTCTTGTTATTCACTTTTCAAGTTTGATTCAGGTATTTACCGTTATGTGGAATATTTACTCCACTTAACTCTATTTCACTTCATTTATTTGATTTTCCTTTATAAGTTTAAAGTTGTGTGGGAAAATGTAATATACCTTATTCAAAAGCGGCTTTTTACTTGTTAGTGCTTTAAACAAAATTTTCCTAAAACTGTATATATACTAGTCTAGTAGATTTCGATTATGTCAAGGTTGAACTTTCATTTTTCTGGCATAAATGAATTGTGGCGTACAACTTTGAATAAAAATAGAATGCCTATCGGGTTAGAAGATATTAGACAACGATTCTTAAAATAAATTGAAGTATGATAAAATGTACGGTGTACAAAATCGAAAAAATAGATCTCTACTTATAAAGGCACACCACAATAAGCTGAAGTACGGTAGAAGACTGAAAACATTTATTAATCTGCAAATTGTTATGGATTCAAACAAGCATCTTTGTCCGCTCCAATGTACAGACCAGTCAGTTTGACATAAATGTACGCATTGATTTGCGACACATTGTCTTGATGCAACCGCACAGTGCATATCGGTCAAATGTGTAAGGAACCTCTTTGTAACCTTCAAATTTCGATTGTGTTACAGATACAGAGTCCTAAGGTTGATCTCTGCCTGATTTAATAAAACTAGTTTTTTGAAGGCACTGCAAAGAAAATCATTGCACCAAGAACAGTAATTTCTCTGTTTCAAGGTCAAAAGACACAAGTACCAAGCTTGATATTGCCTTTTCTCTGAGTATGGCCGTGAGTATTGATTCATGGCGTTTCTTTGCTTGTTCTTGCACATTCGTTTCTGTTGCACCACTGTATTACTGTTTGTGTTAAGAAGCTTTATTCTTTTGATATAATTTCTGTCATCAAACATGCTAAAACGTTGAGCAATTTCAGGTTAGTGCCCATACTGGGACATGACATCTACACCCTGAAGTAAAATTGCACAGGAATCCTTTGTTGGTTCACTGACTAGAGTTCCATCTAGAACTTGACATGATACAATAATATTGCTCCAATATCCTTGGCTTCTTTGACAGATAGGGCGTACTTGATTCGCACGTTCAGAGCGTTCTGGAACGTCACGCCGCACCACTTTGAATCAATTTGGGTGCAGTGAAATGGAACGTTGCACCAATTTAGCATTGAATCAAGTATGGAACAATTTGCTGGAACAGCTTCAAAGTGAAGAAAATCGTCATCTGAAGCTTGCATAATGCGTTTTTATGGTTTTCATGATGAATTAGTCTAGGAGCTAGGAATGGATTGGTCAACGCCATCTTTTGTATTTTTGCACCATCCTTGATTCGGTGGTACATTAGCAAACCAGGATATTGCATCTATTCACAAAAGAGTAAATATTCCAGAACTACGTCGTTTATTCAAGAATAATTTTGCTGGGCTTTCTTTGTCTTACTGCTTCAGAAAGGCAAGAAAAGAGATTGTTTTTAAGCATTCGCCGAACTTATAGTAATTGGAAGCCATCTTTGTTCTTACATCCGGGTTATCCACACCTACTTACTAGTTGGGTCAAAAAGTGTATGCACCGAACATTGTTCTGGCTCACTTGATCCGAGAGAACACTGGAAAGTGTACACCGAACGGCGAATCAAGTACGCGTCATTATATTTACAAGACAAAATATGATGCACACGCGAATCAATTTCACCCACAATACACAATGCACGTCTTTGTACAACAACCATTTCCTCGTAAATTATTTTGTATATATATAAGAACTGAATATTTATGTACATTGAATACTAAACGTACAGAAATATACACTATATACACACTATTTTGGATTCAATACATGTACACTAACATGAGGACATTTTCGACTGACAAAGTTACCATATATACTCGTCTTCTCAGAAAAATGATTGAAATATGCCCTCGTGATTCCCGACGACACAAATTTGCACAATATGCTCAAAATTCTTTTGACTGTGCTAATTCATTACGCAAAAAAGAATGTGACAACTGTCATTAAAAACAAGTCTGTTTGGAAAATGAAATACCATGATTTACCCCACCCACCACTTTTCTTTTTTGCTGTAGTCGTCAGTAATACAAACGTGTCATTCACCTTTTTTGTTTTTCTCCAGTAATTTGGTTCTGCTAAAAACCCATATAACCTAAAATCGGTATAAATGGATTATCTGAAGCTCTACGACGATTTAGAGCTTTACAAGCTTTACTCATATAACATCCTGTCATTCAATAATAAATGACAACAAATCGTGAAAATTAATCTAATTGATAAAATAATTTCACATATAAAATTTTGTAAAGATACGTTAATTATTTAAGTAATTATAATCATTTGTAATTTGGGGCTGTAGACCTTTCGATCAGTATAGCACACACACATGGGTCAAGTGCATGTACGGCTCGTGAAATCTATAAAATCGATATTTATCTACCCGGGATATCGTCGAAGACGTCCGATCATTAAGGTGATAACCACTACAACACCCGCACGATAAAAATTAAATGTAAAAATAGAAGTCAAGTAGTACAAAAGTAAAGAACGTTGGATACGTCAGTATTTGTCTCGATATTGTTAACGACGGCATATCTATGGATCATATGGGTTGTTCATTTCAAAGTATTCTATATCCATGTCCAGATATCTGACAATAGAAACACACATAAACAACAAAAAAACATCATTTTCATAGGTATCACTAAACTCAGTTTGCAATTAAGCAAATTGACAACGTTACGTAATCGGCGGAATACGACGTAATGACGCGTTTCCAGATATGCCAACAAATGGATCATGAAAGTTAAGATATTGGTGCCCACAACTGCAGTTGTTGGCATGCTTAATACTCTAATGCATACGGGACGTGATTTCCGGACATACCATCACAGACTAAAACTTAAACGAGATAAATCGACATAGAAACTCTTTTAGCGGGGGGGGGATAATTGGTAAATCTCATGAAATTGTAATTCGGATAGGTCTTTCCGCCATTGCCGCTTGGGTTCGCGAAACGTGATCGATTCGACCAAATTTCGAAAATGGCTTACAAAGGAGGTCCCAAGGTTCAGAAAGTTATGGTTCAGCCCATCGTATCCTTTATTTATATTCATTAAATTGAGGTCCAAAGCTGATGGTAACAACATATTTCGTGGCATTGCTTTCACAAAATCACCGGCAACAAAGAAACGCGAAATCCCACTATTTTTCTTGAAGCGGCATGGGCTTTTCAAAATGTTTCCACTTTTACTTTATGTCTTGCAATACATTACTGATTTATGTTGTCTAATACAATGAAATTAATGTACTAGTAGTAAACTAATACCAGGGGTAATTCTGGCTCAGAAATTTAATGCAAGAAAAATCTCGGCCAAAACTTGACTGAGACTGAGAGATGTTCTTTTTAATTGCAAATTGTACCAAATCCTATTTTTCTATGAGATTTTTCTCTCATATGGCCAATATGCATGCAATATCTGGCTGAAAAATATGAATTTGCACAAATCTTCCACTCGCCCTGTAGAACTGAATCGAGAGGGATTAAATAAAGTTGAAAAAACTTGCTTCCCAATCGATGTAAAATAAATATCCCCATGTGCCCTAAATTCGGTCAATACGTATATTCGGTCAGCCCCGGAAAAGACAGGCAACATACACTTTTTTACATTTTTATGGATAAAATGACACACTTTTCCTATTCCCATTTTCCCCCTGTGTTCAATGTCACTTTTTTTCAATTACAACTCAGAGGTCCCATTCACGCACATATGTGCGTAATTCACGTACAGAAGAGAAAAATCACGCACGCAAATTCTGGGTAAAGGGTGCATGCACGCACTGAATTCATTGAATGGTAGTGGTGGGCCGATGATCGACTTTAGTCGAAAGTCAGTTGGTTTAGGCTTCCGATTGCGATAATCAATTGGAAAATCCCGCAATCGATTGTAGTCGGTACCGGAACTCGCTCAGTTCCGGACTTTAGATACCGGCTTTTAGCGTCGCGTCCGGACTTTATATGGCGGCTAATCAAGTACGCCCTTCAATCCATCATGGCCGACAACAGAGGCTATGAAATTCGCTGGAGATTTTCCCATACCCTGGTGGCCGTAAGAAGTCAAAGGTGTGGGAGACCTTTGGCTTTTTGAAAAAGGGACCCGGACCTGCGACGAAGGAAAATCTAGATATGACGAGTAATGTATTTTCTTTAATTTATAAAGAACAGAACAATTCATGTACAGTTTTGTATGACACGGAAAAACAACCATTGTAACAAGACTAACATCCATTAATATGGGAAAGAAACTGTTAAACTGATAAATCGATTGTATAATCGATAGCTAGTTGGTTTGCCCTTCCGATTATAAACCGATAATCGATTGAGATTTTAAACTGATTGCCCAACACTATTGAATGGAAACAGCTTTAAAACATATTTTTCATGAAAATTTTTTCTGTTTTACAGGAAACAATTTCTAAGTCAATGAAAATATATTTTGTTGGTTAAAACTGGTTAAGTAAGAATGTAATTACCCCCTGGAAAATGATAATAGCGTATAATTTTATTGTTTACATTCAGAATGTAATTTTCATGATGAGTAATTATTATGAGCACTCAATAAACCAATCAACAAGCATATCTCAAAAGTACTTGATATTGTGTCACAAACATGCTGTCTGCTTGATGTAGAAATAATTGAAACAAAAATGTCAACAGAATGATTGTTTTTCCAAACTGCAAGAATAATTGCAATTGAAAAATGGATGGGAATAACAATGTTAATGATGTTCGCTGAATGAGTTTAGATGCAAGTTGAAAAAGGTAAAATGGTTTGAGGAATGCTATTTCTGTTTATGTCATCTCTCTGAAATTCTAACACCTGTCACTTGCCATTACTTAACTGAATCACCACCGCACAATGGAAACTAGCCTGTATTTTAGTGCACCCCCAGTTTTCATGTTGCACTCCCAACTTTTTACTCCAGGGAGTGCATGCACTCCCAAAAAAAATTTTGAGTGGGAACCCTGCAACTGAATTCCTGTCAAAAATTCTGCTTTCGTCTGCAATATTCATATTTCCAGGGCCCACTATGCCAATGTTATTCTGTAGTATACTGTCCAACAAACGTTAAGGCATGTAGAATGACATGGCAGTCCTTATTGGTTTCAGTTGTCTTTATTTCGTTATATTGGGAAAATGATGATTTCAATTTGTCTTCACTACCCTGATGTTCTTATGACCGCTGTTCTTTGCTGCAGCCTCAACCAGCCAAAAGAGGTTGCTTATCATCCATATGACCCAGAACAGATCTCTAGGGTAGTGAATATAGTACCATATGGGTTTTCAGAAGGGGTGACTCATTTCTCTGCCCAAGCTGTTCTCAATTTTAGTCAACACAAACTTGTTCTCTTTTTCTACCAATTATGTTAGTTTGGTGCAAGTGCCAGACGATTTTTAAAAGTTATCCTTAAATTTTGACTGTTTTACATGTTTTCCATATGGTAACAATATTGTGATACTTAAACTTTTTTGAAAAGTATAGAAAACAGACAGTGACCGAATTTAGGTTCTAAAAATAGGAATGACGTATTTTGGCGGACATCTTTGATTTTACAAAACTTTGACATTTAGAAAGTGCTTTATACATCTGAAATGGATTATTGGGAGAAAATATGCTACAGAAACGGATTTTAATGGTACGATTTGCATTTATTAACCTCCTAGCAAGCCTTTGTGCGAAATGCGTTAAGTGACCGAAATTAGGGTAAACCGGGATACGTTCAAAGGAACGTCGGAAGAAAGAAAGAAAGAACTACAGGATCAAAGAAATCCACACTTCGGCTCATATTTACAAGTAAAAATTGGTGAGGATGAGTGAAAGAATTAAGTCATGATCATCTAATCATCTGGTCATTGATCGAGGCTGCGGCCATGGCTCAGTTGGTAGCGCATCTGCCTCTCATTCGAGAGGTCCTGGGTTCGATAGTCATACCCGGCCACGGCAAATACCCTTACTGTCAAAAATGTCGCCCATCAATGGTTTAATATTGGGAACCCAGTGTTCTCCCCAGAATAATTTGAAGCTGTAGTGGCAGTATCGTTGGAAGCTTACAATACAGTGTTTATGCAAATAATTGTGAATAAAAACATAATGAGAAAAGAAGAAATTGCTCATCTAGAGCAATTTCTTCTTTTCCCATATGTTTTTATGCATTTTTATTGTACAAAATGCCAGTTTATGACATGAAATAACTAAAATTCCTCTATTTGGTGACCATTTTGAAGAAATTGAGCTGTGGGGTATTTCTGAAGCTGTAGTGGCAATGCACTGATTGACATGAAGCTGTAGTGGGGCCGATACAGCTTATTGGGCTGGGGAGAACACTGGAACCTATGTGGGGAGCCAGGGGTCTCGTTTGCCAAAATCTGGGGCCGTTATTCGGCCCCATTCCCAATGGCAAAAAGTATCTTTCTTTCCCAATTCTCTGGTGAAAATTCCCAATGAGGACCTCATTAAGACCTCATCTTTATTTACAAATATTTTGAAGATAGTTATAGAGTAGATTCGTAAACAAGAGTATTTACCCGTGAGGGTGTGAAGCAGTATAAGAAGATAGATATAAGAAGATAGTATGTACAAATGCATTTTACACCACTACAGTCTAATTTGAAGCTGAAATTGAGTGACAGTATGAATAAAAACTTGTTTTAGTTTTTCCCAATTTAGGTAAAAGCGTCGCTATTTTTCCCAATTTCACTGGCCCCTGGCCCCAAACAAAAATTGGTAGCAAGACCCCTGGGAGCAGCTGCAGGCTTGGTAAGGGTGTTGTGGTAGTAGTTACGAGAAACCGTTAAACGCCAGGAATCCATGGTTAGGTGCTCCAGCTGCTGCGATATGACCTTAGTAGTTGAAAACGGCGTAAAACCCCAATTAATCAATCTGGTCATCGATCATCTAAAAACGGTCCAATGAGGAAAAATTGGAATGGGGCTAGAATTAATCGAGATTAGCAAGTCAGAATGTACACCGGAGAATGATAAATCATTGACATTATGTGTGCGTTTCTGAAATTCATCACATTCTGAGTAAAAAAAGAGCATGAGAATAGTGATGGTCCTCAGTATTTATTTTTAATTTTGGGGGAAGGTGGTCAGGGCCCATAGGTAGGGGAAAATTTGCGAGTTAACGCCCAAAAAGGGGAAATTTAAATACATGCTTATAATCTCAAATACAGTGTTATAACTGCATCTAACTTGCTTGTATATCATAATGGGACATTCAAACAACTATTTGAACTGTAAGATATGCCTAGAATCTAAACATGTTTTGAATTTTTCTTTGCAACAGATAAATCTAGTTCCAGGAGGGGAAAATTTATCTGAAATGGGGGAAAAAAGTATATTCCACAGAGAGGGGAAAGGGGCCCAATAACACCGTTTTTTTAGGAAAAAAAATCACTGGTCCTGATGGACGTGAATCATTTAAGTGAGAGATCAGCTTGGACCTGTATAAACAGTGTGTCCACTGAAAATTTTAACTGGGGGCAGGGGTTCTTTTTATGGTTAGGGGAAGGGGCCCAGGGCCCTTAATTTGGGAAAAAATGCGTCGAACGAGCCCTTGTAGGGAAAAAATTTTCAAGCATATTTTTTGCTTGAATACTGAAAATGCTTCAAATATTTTAGAAAACACAAAGAAAATAGATTTGGATAGCAATTTATAAGCTGATAAACTGAAGATCTTTGATTGTTAACATAAATACTCCCATGGGAGAACATAAATGCTGAAACATTGATTTATGAGGGGAAAATTACAATTTAGGGGAAAAATTCCCAGAGGGGAAGGGGCCGAAATTCGGCCCCAATTTCTAAGTAAAAAAAAAACCCCATGGGGGGGGGGGGGGGGGGGTTGTACCTCTTGGTGGTTGAAGTTGGGGGGTACAAAAAATAAATAGGGGCACCCAATCAGTACCCACAAAAAGGGTTTGACCTAAAAAAAATGAATATATACTTTGATGATTGTCAGAAGTTTCTCCTGTTTTTCCTCAAAGTCAACTTAATCCAAACTATTTCTACCAGGAATGTCAAAACTAATTCCTCTTTGGGAAAGAGTTGGAGCGTTTTGTTTAGCATTTTTATGCCCCCGTATCGAGAGATCGGGGGCATATTGTTTTACTCGTGTCTGTCCGTCCGTCTGTCCGAAAACTTAACCTTTGCCTTTTCTCCAAAAGTAGTTGACATACAAAGCTCAAATTTGGTATGCAACTTCTTTTCAATGGTATCTGTCTGTTCCATGCAAATTGACCTTCCTCAAGGTCACCCTTTTACCCTTATCAACCCTTTACTCTGCGAAAACTTAACCTTTTACTCCGAAAACTTAACCTTTGCCTTTTCTCCAATAGTATTTGACATACAAAGCTCAAATTTTGTATGCAACTTCTTTCCAATGATATCTACCTGTTCCATACAATTTGACCTTTCTCAAGATCATCCCTTAACCCTTAATAACCCTTTACTCCACGAAAACTTAACATTTTCGAAAAATGGCCATTTCGGGGGCATTTGTGTTTCACAAACACATCTTGTTTTCTTTTTATAACCTGCGAATCAATCAAATTCGGAATGTTTTCAAAAGCCCAGGGTTAGACACTAACTTTCCCAACCAAGGAGTCTGCCGGACTCCCATCAAGAGAACTTGGGGAGTCCAGTCAGAAGTAAAGGAGCCCGAAAAGAAGCAAGTATTTTATGTTGCATGCATGTTGCCTTTTATCTGTGACAATGTCATTTTCATGTCTGTATGGAATAATAAAGAATAGATGCAGTACAATAGATCCTGTTATATTGAGCTAACAGCTTTTTATCATTTTGCTTATAATTTTTCGACAGAATTTTTATGGAGTCAGTCGGACTCCCTAGGTTGAAAATCAGGGAGTACCACCAATTTTTAGGGAGTCTCGGACTCATGGACTCCCCTTAGTGTCGAACCCTGAAAGCCTAAAGCAGTTTTCAGCTTTTGATCACAAACCGATACAGATCATCAAGTTTGTGGCTACGATCTCGTAACTATTTTCAACCAAGCCTCTAATATCGGCATTGTTCCCTTTTCTCTGTCCGAACTGGCTGAGCAATGAACTTTGATTTTGGATTCAACAATTGATGATAGTCCAGACTGAGTCAGTGTTTCCTTCGTCGTTTCCCCCTATTTATGTTGACTTTCTGATTTAGTGCATTTGAAATTAAAAAAATCCAGTCTGTTTAGATGAGATGATCATGCAGACGCGGTATTTTTCAAGTGTTTTGGTCTAATAAAATGGCAAAAACGAAGCATCTTGGTAAACTGCAATTATGGGAAAAAAATAGAGGGACCCAAATGACTAAATTTAGCAGATTTGATTTTATTACTCGGCTAACAAACTTGTTTTTTCTTTCGTTAACAACAGGGGTTGTCATCTTATTAGCTCCACTGGCCGAAGGCCAGCGGGGCTTATGTCATGGCCCTGTGTCCGTCGTCCGTGCGTCCGTCCGTCTGTCCTTCCGTGCGTAAACTTTTTCTTTAAACATCTTCTTCTCCAAAACTATTGCACCAATTTCAACCAAACTTCACAGGAATCTTCCTTGCATGAACCTCTACCAAATTCCTTCAAAAAAATAAGTTCCGTGCAGAACTTGAATTTTGATTAATTTAATTGAATTAAATTTTCGAAAAATCTTTAAAAATTCTTCTTCTCCAAAACTACTGGACCAATTTCAACCAAACTTCACAGAATTCTTCCTTGCATAAATCTCTACCAAATTTCTTCAAAAGAATAAATTCTGTGCAGAACTTGAATTTTAACTAATTTAATTGAATTAAATTTTCGAAAAATCTTTAAAAATTCTTCTTCTCCAACACTACTGGACCAATTTCTACCTAACTTCACAGAAATCATCCTTGCATAAATCTCTACCAAACTCCTTCAAAAGAATAAATTCCGTGCAGAACTTGAATTTTAATTAATTTAATTGAATTAAATTTTCGAAAAATCATTTAAAAATTCTATTTCTCCAAAACTACTGGACCAATTTCAACCAAACTTCACAGAAATCTTCCTTGCATAAATCTCTACCAAATTCCTTCAAAAGAATAAATTCCGTGCAGAACTTGAATTTTAATTAATTTAATTGAATTAAATTTTCGAAAAATCTTTAAAAATTCTTCTTCCCCAAAACTACTGGACCAATTTCAACCAAACTTCACAGAAATCTTCCTTGCATAAATCTCTACCAAATTATTTCAAAAGAATAAAATCCGTGCAGAACTTGAATTTTAATTAATTTTAATTGATTTAAATTTTCGAAATATCTTTAAAAATTCTTCTTCTCCAAAACTACTGGACCAATCCAACCAAACTTCGCACAAATCATTTTTGCATGAATCTCTACCAAATATCTTCAAAAGAATAAAATCTATGCAGAACTTGAGTTTTAATTAATTGAATTAAATTTTCGAAAAATCTTTAAAAATTCTTCTTCTCCAAAACTACTGGACCAATTTCAACCAAACTCCACAGAAATCATTATTGCATAAATTTTTACCAAATTCCTTCAAAAGAATAAAATCCGCGCAGAACTTGAATTTTAATTAATTTAATTGATTTAAATTTTCGAAAAATCTTTAAAAATTATTCTTCTCCAAAACTACTGGACCAATTTCTACCAAACTTCACACGAATCATCCTTGCATGAATCTCTACCAAATTATTTCAAAAGAATAAAATCCGTGCAGAACTTGAATTTTAATTAATTTTAATTGATTTAAATTTTCGAAATATCTTTAAAAATTCTTCTTCTCCAAAACTACTGGACCAATCCAACCAAACTTCGCACAAATCATTTTTGCATGAATCTCTACCAAATATCTTCAAAAGAATAAAATCTATGCAGAACTTGAGTTTTAATTAATTGAATTAAATTTTCGAAAAATCTTTAAAAATTCTTCTTCTCCAAAACTACTGGACCAATTTCAACCAAACTCCACAGAAATCATTATTGCATAAATTTTTACCAAATTCCTTCAAAAGAATAAAATCCGCGCAGAACTTGAATTTTAATTAATTTAATTGATTTAAATTTTCGAAAAATCTTTAAAAATTATTCTTCTCCAAAACTACTGGACCAATTTCTACCAAACTTCACACGAATCATCCTTGCATGAATCTCTACCAAATTCCTTCAAAGGAATAAAATCTATGCAGAACTTGAATTTTGATTAATTTAAAATTTATTAAATTTTTGAAAAATCTTTAAAAATTCTTCTCCAAAACTACTGAACCAAAACTACTGGACCAATTTCAACCAAACTTTACAGAAATGTTCCTTGCATTAATCTCTTCTTAATTCCTTCAAAAATAAATCTACGTAGAACTTAAATTTTGATTAACCCTTTCACTGCCATAGGCGACTTTTGTCGACTATAGGGGGTCCCTGCCATAGGCGACTTAAGTCGAAAAATTTATGGGGGCGAAATATATGAGTACCCACAACATAAAAAAGAAAAAAATATTGTCATTTCATAAATTACCTTTAAATTTTGGTCACTTATAGGTGCTTAATTTGTCTGTATGTGCTGAAAATTTGAAAGGAGTCCATCGAATGAGTCAAAAGTTGTGCATGTTTTTGTGTACAGGGTATTGATTCTTGGAAATTTCTTCGAATTAATTCAGCAGTGAGAAACGTGTCCGAAATAAATATTTGGCAGTGAAAGGGTTAATTAAATTAAATTAAATTTTTGAAAAATCTTCTTTTCCAAAACTACTGGACCAATTTTAACCAAACTTCACATGAATCTTCCTTGCATTTATCTCCTCTAAATTCCTTAAAAAGATAATTTCCGTGTAGAACTTAAATTTTAATACATTCAATTAAATTGAATTTTTGAAAAAAATGTTAAACAATCTTCTTCTCCAAAAGTACAATACCAATTTCAACCAAGCTTCACAGGAATCTTCCTTGCATGAATCTGTTCCAAATTCCTTCACAATGGGATGAAAAGCTTGGCCGTTGTTGGCTAGGCTTTTTTGTCGCTATATGAAACAGTGTAATTTTAAGAAAACATTTCTGCTCCTTAATCACTTAATGGATTTCATTCTGGTGTAGCATGAATCTTCTTTGAATAGACCTCTATTGTATTCCTTGAAGAAGTTTGTAGTCTAAATGTCTAAAAGCCAGTGGAGCGATACAGGGCCATCTTGGCCCTCTTGTTTTTATACATGATACAGGATTCATTTTGCATACGTTCTTTATATAATAGACGTTCTGGGTGAAAAAGTAGTGCATGATTTTTGTTGATCTTACATGATTCATGTACATTTCTACGTGATCGGACACCCTGATAAGTCAACGATCATAAGATTATTTTTGTGTAATTACTTGTAACAACAAACCTGATTGGCCCAATCTGATTTCTGTGCAATCAGATGTTTAAACAGTTTTGTGTAAAAGTTTACACAAGAACAAAGTCGTAAAATCGTTGATGATATGGGCCCTGGAGGCTGAGATTAGGTATTGTGTGATTTTAATTGTATTGACATAAAGATTCTTTATTGATGTATACTGAATGGATTTTTTATACCATTTTCCTTAACATGCTTCTCAGAACTTGATATTCAGGTACCTTCAGAATGTAAGTATACTGTTCATCTTTCTGGTCTCAGAAATGGTTGTCAATGAAGCAGCACTAATCCAATATAACCAAATACTTTAGGGTGAAAATATTATGGAATACAAAGGAATTGCTAACAAAATCTGACAGGAATGTGGAAAACAAAATGTTCATGACAATTAGAGTAGCTTGCTTTTAGGAATAAAAAGAGCATATCCACATTGTTTTTTTTTTTTTTTTGCAAGCTTTACTGTTCAGTAAAGCCCTTAAGCAGGGGGGTCTGAAATTCATTGTCCGAGTTGCCCAGGTTAAATCTTCCCAACGAGGTTACGGACATGTAGAATTTGCCAACATTTTTCCCTCTATTGTTCATATGGACAACTGACATTTGTCAAACAAACACGGACAAGTAGCCAATTTCAGAACCCCTGTTAAGCAATAAAAGTAAATAGGCCTATGTATTACTGGAAAGGGTTTATTAGTAAATTATTACTGTATTGCTCAATTTACAAAATCTCTGAACATGTTCGAGTAAGATGATAAAAAATAGCATTTTGTATTATTGTAAATTGTAATTGTCAATACAATGTATATAAATTACTGTAATTGTATTTTATACCTTGATGCTTTAAACTGACAAGCCTTGGTCATTCATACTATCATTAATTCTATATTTACAGAGATCACGAGTACAAATCTGGGTTTATGAACAGACAAATTTGAGAGTGGAAGGAGTGATTGCTGTAAGTATTGTACTCTTTCTAAACCCAATCCCAATCAGCTAAATTTTAGACTGGTCTAAATTCAAAGTTCTTTCTTTGTTGAAAACATTGTAAGAAATGAATAAATTGCTTGTCACAAGCAATTTCTTCATTTTCCACAATGTTATTCAAAGTCTGTATCTTATTGGGCGTCAAAAGGTGTCAATGTGTGGGAATGGGTTAAAACATTTTTCCAAACATTTGATTTATAGGCGGAGCCAAATTTTGATAGGTTTAATATGAGAATGACATAATAAAAGCTACTGAAGTTACAATAAACCTGAAACTTGTCTGCTTATAATTAGGTCTTTTAAAATCAAAGAAATTTATAAGAGAAAAGGAGAAATGGCGGTCATCAGAGTTTTTGGCTTCAGGCAAAAATTCATAAATTGTCAAAACCTGGGGCCAGTTTCATCAAAGCATTTAACCCTTTCCCAAACAAGACCTGGTTTTCCCTAACGGAAAATGTGTGGGAAAACATTGAGGCAACCATCAGTTTCTCTTTTTGCCTCAATATTTTCAGTACTATTTATTACATAAATCTGATCTTTTTCATTTGTTTTGTTATGGAAATAACATTTCAAATTGAATCACCCTTAAATTTTATTGTTCGGAAAAGGGTTAAGACAAGTTTCTACAATCCAAGACTGTCAATTGCAGGGTTAAACACTAGCAGGGGCCCAGTCGCCCATAGCCCCTAGATTTTGGGCTAGGTCCCTGAATATTTAGGGAAAATGCCAATACCCTTTATGTTAAGTATTGGATTTTGCTGTTCTGGGCCCCTAAGTTGAAATTGTTAGTCTTTTCCCCTGCAATTGAGGCAGAGGTAATGAGAGCTGTCATAGATGGGTTATGCTCGCAGAATAAGTGTTCGTCCCTACTTTCTATGTTAAGGCTCCTTTTCCATGACTAAGCGGCAGCCTCAAATTGAGAAAGGAAGAAAAAATTCTCTAGGAAATATTCCTCAGAGTTCACATTTGAAATTTCATTGAATTTGGTCCAAGGGTTGTTGAGATCTGGCTCTGGATGGACGGAGAGCGTGGTGACTAAATTGTTGCTTTTCAACAAAATCCTCGCAACTGCAGCTGGTTTTAAGCTGCAGTTAACTTAAAGTTTTTCATAGAAAAGCAGCAATATGTTCTCCCAAATTTTTTTCAGGGAGCATAAAAATGGAGATGTAATTAGCGTTTTCTTGTCATCTGTATTCTAGTCTTTTAGTTGACAAAAATGTCACCCATCAATGGTTTGATATCGTGACCCTATGTGGGGGAGTAGCTGGAGGCTGGGTTAGGTTGTTTTGGCAGTCCTGGTGTGAGAAAAGACAGGAATCCATGGTTAGGTGCTCCAGCCGTGGGATATGACCTTAGTAGTTGAAAACGGGGTAAAAGTTTAAACCCCAATAAAACCAAAATCTAATCTTTTAGAGCTAAACAATCTAAACACTGGTTGGGTGGGGATGCTTGGAAAATCCATCTTTTCTTATTCATATGTAAATTGTTTTCCAGGGTTTTGATGAGTACATGAATCTTGTATTAGATGAAGCAGAGGAAGTCCACATGAAGACGAGGAACAGGAAAAATTTAGGTATGGTTATACACTAGAAAACTTTCCTGTTGGTTTGCTTAACTAAATTAACTATCACCGGTACAAGATAAACTTGTCCATATTATAAAGTAGACTTGAGTTGTTATGCAAGGTAAAGATTGGAGCCAATTGTTAAGTAAGCTCTGGATTTGATGTCAGTACCAAATAAAAAAGTTTGTGCATTGGTCGGGTTAATGAAGGACACAAATCGATATCAATGCAATTATTAATCCTTTGCTCTATCACTGAGCTGTCTATTCTGCCTTACACACTTTCTCTTTAAAAGGTATCCAAACCCTCAAAAGCACAGAAGAGCCAGGGGCAAAATTTGAAAGGTGCAAGTAATTCCTATACTGTGGTACATTTCCATTTCAAATACAAACATAAGCATTTTGCACGGTTTAGAATTTTGATTTAATGCATACTTATGGAAATATTTGACAAAAATGTTCAAAATTACCTCCCTTGCATATGAATATAGAGTAAAATAATATTTGTAAATAATTTTCTTTCTGAAGCATAATCTTGAAATCCGGCACAGTGAATAAACTTATATGAAGTGTATTTACAAGTGTGTGTAATTTGATGCATTTCGCTTGGCTAGAAAGTGGTGATTTTTTCAGGGTCTGTAAACCTTAAGGCTTGCAAACAAATGACTTACAAAGGAACATGTTTCAATCTAAAACAGATTTATAATGATTAGTTGTCTGTGTATATCTTAACCCATTCCCCAATTTGAATATTGACACCTTTTGACTCCCCTTAAAATAAAGGCATTGGAAGACATTGTTGAAAACAAAGAAATTGCTTGTCACAAGCAATTTTTAGCTCGACTTTTCGAAGAAAATGAGAGCTTATACTGTCACCCGGGCGTCGGCGTAGGCGTCGGCGTTGCAACCAAGGTTAAAGTTTTTTCAAACATCAATAACTTCCATACTATCAAAGGGATTCAACCCAAACTTGGTATACTTATTCACCATCACACCCTCTACCTTACTATCAGGGCCCATGACCCAGGGACCACTCTATTTGGAGTTATGCCCCCTTTAAACTAAGCAACTTAGAAAGTCGAGCGCGCTGTCTTCGGACAGCTCTTGTTTCATTTCCTACAATGTTTTCTACCCCAGAAGACCAAACATTTTTAAGTTTCAACATATACTTGAAATTGTCATCTGCATTATCTTTGAATTTGGGAAAACTCCAAAATTTTATCATTTGGTTATGGACTAAAATGATTTGTTTTTATCTATTTTTCAGGTCGTATATTGTTAAAGGGGGATAACATCACACTGATACAAGCAGTACAATGATGACAGTCACAGATATGGGGATGATCATCTTCTCTGGACCACATTGTGTTTATCATAGAGATCATGTTGAAAGTTCTTACACTTAAAATAAAGTGTAATCTGTATATAGAACAAAACTTGACTCATCATAGATCACGTCTTGTGAATATTGGTTTTATATTGTAACTTACATTTTATCATCAATTTTTCCGAGCTATATTGGAGAGGGAGTAATAACTTTTTATATCAATCATGTAAACCCTATGTTGTGGATGCTTATTTGATTTGTCTATTTGACAATTCTAATGAGAACCTGCAAAGTAGGATTTGACGAATTAATTCCATGTAGAAAGTTGTCACTCTCTCAAATCTATTGCTCATCATCTGTAAGCAGCAAATTTACTTGACATCTTTTCTTTAAAAAAAATCCTCAATCGTTGAAATCACTGAATGGTGGGCTGGACCCAATCAAACGCCACCACCCTTAATGCAATATTTGGCTCAAATGATTTAAAGATAGGGAACTGTAAGGAAAGGTGGAAGTGCTTGTATGTTAATCATATCTCTTTTATCAAATTTGTTTGCTTATTTTTTGGTCCATCCAGATTAACATCATATTAAATGAGAGTTTCACTCGTTGCCGATTCATTTTAAACCATGCATTTAAATCTATTTCTATTGAAAACACAATTTTACTCTTAAGGGAGTAACACATTAATTGAAACCTTGAATCTTTTGAAAGAATGGTTGTCTGTTATCAGAAACTTTGCACTTCTAGAACGAGACCGATGTTCCTTATTTTGCGAAAAGAAATTGTTAAAATATTCTACTTTGGTTAGCAAATAGATGACTTAAAGTAGATCTATACTCCTAGCGTAATGAAAAAAGGAAATCTACTAGTAATGATTTGGAAATAAGAAGAATAAAGGAAGGATATTTTCACACATTGTAGATATCATAGAAAGTAAATGTCTTTGTTTCTTTTGTGTTACTTCATTCATTTCGCCTATCTCTTAACCCTTTTTAGCGAGCAGGGACTTTATGTCCGGGGAGCTAATGTCACAGCCTTAGTGTCGGCGTCCCGTCCCGTCGCGTCTTCACTTGAAAAAACTTTAACCTGGTCTATATCTCAGGCACTATTAGAGATACAGCCTTGATATTTCATACATAGATACATCTCAACAAGACCTTTCATTTGGGACCATGACCTTTGACCGTGTGACCTTGACCTTGGAGTTTGACCTACTTTTGAAAAACTTTAACCTGGCCTATATCTCAGGCACTATTAGAGATACAGCCTTGATATTTCATACATAGATACATCTCGACAAGCCCTTTCATTTGGGACCATGACCTTTGACCTTGTGACCTTGGAGTTTGACCTACTTTAAAAAAAATGCTATTTTGTGACAAGCTCTCGTATAGGCGAGCTATGTTATCCGCGGACAACTCTTGTTCAAACAATGCCCTGTTTTGACCTTTCAGAGAAAGGTTTGAAAAGCATTGAAAGAAAATAGGAAAGTACTAAAAACCAGCATTTTCTCCTTTTCCTTCTCTGCTATATCATACATATATTTTGTACTTTTTAGCGAGCCGGGACTATGTCCGGGGAGCTAATATCACAGCCATAGTGTCAGCGTCGGCGTCTTCAAAAACTTTAACCTGGTCTATATCTCGGGCACTATTTGAGATACAGCCTTGATACTTCACACATGGATACCTCCTGCCAAGAACTTTCATTTGGGACCATGACCTTTGACCTAGTGACCTTGGAGTTTGACCTACTTTTAAAAAACTAACCTGGCCTATATCTCATTCACTATTACAGATAGAGCCTTGATATTTCAAATATGGATACCTCATGTCATGACCTTGACCCATGACCTTTGACCTTGAACTGCTTGTGACAAGCTCTCGTATAGGCGAGCTACGTTGTCCGCGGACAACTCTTGTTATAAAATTTACTTTGCAGTCTGCTGCTTCTACAAGTGTTAACTGTTCCTGACCATGGGACACTTGGTAGCTCATCCTGTTGATATTCAGGGGGTCCTTGGTGGGGCTGCGGCCCTAGTGCAGTTGGTGGAGAATTTGCTTACCTGGCTACATTTGTCTCCCACTAATGGATGGGTTACCTTTACTCCTAAACCTTTTTATACGCTGCCGTAGGCGGTCATATATTGTCATCATCTCTGTCCAATGTCCATCATCCGTCCGTATGTACATCCAGTCGTCCATTTTTCTTGTCAACGCAACTCGAACTCCTAAGTTTCTGGCTGGATCTTTTTGAAACTTGGTCAATGTTATCACCTTGATGGGTAGATGTGCATGAAGTAATATGGTAATTAAAACTAAGTCTCTGTGGCTATGGCACACTTGTTGGAAAATGGCTGGAGGTTCGGGAAAGTATGTTGTGGTAGTGCTGGTGAGACTCAAGGGGGGGGGGGGGGGGGGTGAAAGAAATGACGGGATTCTGGAATCAAAGTGGTTAAATGCTCCAGCTGATAAATATGATTGAAATAATTAGATTAATCCTCTACTGCACAGTGACGCCTTTGGACTCCTTCAAATCAAAAGAAAGGGCTTTGGAAAACATTGTGGAAAATGAAGAAATTGCTTGTGACAAGCAATTTCTTCATTTTCCACAATTTTTTCTAACCCAAAATGAAACTTTTCAAAATTTCATCATTTTGGAATTGTCGTCGGCAACACCTTTCAAATTAGAAGAGTCCAAAATTTTGCATTCTAGTAATTGGTTAAAGCTACTATTTCCCAGATTTGGACCCAAAAATTGTCAAATACAAACGAAATGTACACTTTTTAGCTCCACTGGCCTTCAGGCCAGCGGGCTATTGTCATGGCGTTGTGTCCGTCGTGCGTGCGTGCGTCCGTTCGTGCGTCCGGTCGTCAACTTTTTCTTTAAAAATCTTCTCCTCAGAAACTACTCGATGGATTTCAATCAAACTTCACAGGAATGATCCTTAGGTGGTCCTCTATCAGATTCCTTCAATTAATTCTGATTGAACCATAAAGTCTGGAGTTATCTGCCCTTGAATTAAAAAACGGCTGTTTTCATTTGTTTTCACTCTAGCCACTACAAATATTGATCATTCAAAACAAAACTCGGTCAGAATGTTGGTGCTGATAAGATCTTGCCTGAGTGCAATTTTCAGCTTGATGTGAATATTACGTCTTGAGTTATGTGCCCTTGAAATTGGCAATACTACCATTTTTAGCTCGACTTTTCGAAGAAAATGAGAGCTTATACTGTCACCCGGGCGTCGGCGTTGGCGTCGGCTTTGCAACCAAGGTTAAAGTTTTTTCAAACATCAATAACTTCCATACTATCAAAGGGATTCAAACCAAACTTGGTATACTTATTCACCATCACACCCTCTACCTTACTATCAGGGCCCATGACCCTGGGACCACTCTAATTGGAGTTATGCCCCCTTTATACTGAGCAACTTAGAAAGTCGAGCGCGCTGTCTTCGGACAGCTCTTGTTGACCTTATTTTTACTCAAACAACCATAAATATCCACCAATCAACATAAAACTTTCACATTATCTAACTGGCCATAAGATCTTGTGTTGGTGTAATTTTCAGCTTCATATGAATCTTAAGTCATGATTTATCTGCCCTTGAATTTGACAAAATTGTTGTTTTCGACTTTTATTTTACACTCTTTACACCCACAAATATTGAATAATCAGGTCAAAACTTAAACAAGATGTAGGTGAAGTTAGGATCTTGCTTTAGTGTGATTCTTAGCTAGATAGGAATATAAAATCATCAGTTATGTGCCTTTCAATTTGACAAAATTGCTAATTGTGACTTTTTTTTCACTCTAACAGCCAAACTCACTCTAATAAAGACTGTTGCAAAGCTTGGTAACTAATAGATCTTATATGAATGTATTTTCAGCTTTCTAGTTACTTTGTAATTGCTTTAAGAGCAACACATATTGAAAAATCTAGTGAAAACTTGTACTCTATATTACAAGAAATTCAGGTTTGACAGCCATTGGCATTATTTTTGGAAAAGGGTTTTTCCCAGAATCTATTTTTAGCTCAAAATCTATTTTTAGAAATATGAAATATTTTGGAGTAATCAATGTTCTGTTAATTTAGATCTGTTGGGAAGAAGGAAAATTTTAATTGCTTGTGACATCCTAAGCTAGAATGTTCTCCCATTTCCTTTTACCCTTTCTCAAATGGCAAACATGTAATTTTACTTTCTTTGCTTCAAGAACCACACATTTTGAACAATCTAGTTTTGTTACTTTCTTTTAGCTCTATGAAACGCAAGCATTGAACAATCTAATCAAAACTTGGATTAAATATTACATGAAATTCAGGCCTGTGGAGCGACTCAAGACCTTCAGGTCTTCTAGTTAAGCTTTATATGACCTGATTAAATGATTACGACAAACTATTGAAGCAACGACTCATTTTTTCGCAATTTGATACCAAATTCATGAAGCGATATCGAAAGTAGGTCAAAACAGTAGGACATGCGACTTTCTTAAATGACGTCACAACATACATGATGACGTCATATTGAAATTTAAGTATGAACCTCGTTTCAATCATAGTCCGTGCTGTATGCTCATGCGTGACAGTTAAAAAATATATTCAACTGCATCTGTGACGGAGTTAAATTTGGGTTTGGATTCTCCCTAAATTGAATTCGCTTATCTCTCTTATAATTTCGGCTCAATCTCTCTGAATCGCATATTATTAACCATTCTGAGGTGATCAACACAAAAGTTTTGCATATTTTTTCAAAAAATTTCATTTTTTGCAATTAGACCATCTGTTACCCTCCAGCTTTAACCCTTTCCCTAACAGGAAAAATTTAATGGTCAACTTTGAAATCTGCTCCATAGATAAAATTGGGTTTATGAAGACATGATATGAGTAAAATATAGCACAGAAAACATTGAGGCAAAAGGAGAAAATGCTGATTATCAGCATTTTCTTCTTTTGTCTAAATGCTTTCACAAGTGAATGCTTTCACAAGTTTTGTTTGGGAAAGGGTTAAATGGCGTTTAATCAATATCAAATAATTCAATCAATTTGCCCAGTCTTGCTTTTATTGTTTTGTCAAAGGTCAATATGTAGTGCAGTTAAAACTCGAATTGGTTTTCTAAGGAAAGAGCGTCGTGAAACTTGGATCAACGTGACATACCTGTGTATGTTGCAGTACATTATGATATTGCGAATAACATTGCAAAACCTCGCAGATTTTTAAGGTGAAGGAAAAAAGTGTAATAACTTTTCCCAAATTGAAATGTTTAACTAACTTGAAATTTGGACATATTGTTCACAAATAACGTGTCATTAATACTGATCAGTAAGACCTCAAAACCTGCAAAAATTGTCTTAAATGGACATACAAGATTTTTCTATGAAAATTGCTTAAATCGACATACAAGGTTTTGCATTTACATCGACAAAATCTTGTTGTCCTAGGTTGTCTGTTCAATTATCAACATTATGTTTGTTGCCCTATAATCAATTTTCCACCAGTAAGAACATGCAGGCAATATCAGATGCTGAGACACTGCCATGTCATTTAAGGGGCCTATATTATATATCATCTATAGGCATGTTTTGATACAAAGATGTAGGTCAAATACCATGTTATAAAGTTTGAACCTGTTCATGTATGCATCTTGTTTTCGGTAAGAGTCTAGTAATCAGTAAACAATAACTGCTTCTTGCTAATTATATCGTTCTAACCTTGGACAAGAAATTTCCAAGGCCATTTCCTAGGTCTGGCAATGGCCTGGAATGAATGAGTCGGAATTGGGGGGAAAAGGACAGGGCCCTCATGGCATTTGAAACAAACATGGATCTAGATCAGCCTGTGCATACAGTCTGATCGAGAGCTATGCTGTTCTTAAACCCTTTCCCAAACGACACCTGGTTTTGACATCCTTAATGCAAACAGGCTTGGGAAAACAATGAGACAAAAGAAGAAAATGCTTATGATCAGCATTTTTCTCCTTTTGCCTCAATGTTTTCTGAGCTATATTATTCACAAATTTTGCTTTCGTAGCATGTATTTTGTCTTTTGCAACAGCTTTCGAATTTAATAATCCCATTTTTTTGCATTCGGTTAAGGGTAAATGGCTTCTTCATTTCCTGTAGGATGGATCATGATCAGACTGCATTGTAGTATGAAGATAGTTTTGATTATCTGTCCACATATTTTAACCCATTACCAGATGGCAAGATTTTAGACTGCTCTAAATTCAAAGGTGTTGCAGACTACAATTTCACGTGACTGAAATTTTACATTTTTTGGTCTTTCTGTATATAGTGTAGGGGGAGCTTATCCCAAAATACTTCACTTTGTGATACAGGCACCAAATTTGGCACAAATGTTGCTCAGAGTGTACTATTTTCAAAACAAATGGTATCCACAATGAAAAATCAATATGGCTGCCAATTTCTAAGATGGCCGCCATCTCTTGAGGTAAAAAAAAATCAGAAAAAATACTTCATTTCAAGATACAAGCACCAAATTTGGCACAAATGTTCCCCAGAATATACTCTTTTAAAAACATATGGTATCCACCATAAAAAACCAATATGGCTGCCAATTTCTAAGATGGCCGCCATCCCTATATGTAAAGAAAATCATATGTTCATAAAAGTATACTATTTTCAAAACATATGGTATCCACCTTAGAAATCCAGCATGGCTGCCATTTTCCAGAATGACCGCCATCTTCATAGAAGAAAAAATCCTCATCTATGAGATACAATCACCAAATTTGACACAGATGTTTCTTAGAGTAAACTGTTTTCAAAAAGTAAGATATCCGTAGGTGAAATAAACCTTGTGACCATTTCCCAAGATGGCCGCCATTTCTGTACTCAAAATATTGGAAAATATTTCTTTTTGTGATATGAGCACCAAATTTGGCACTCATGTTTCTCAGAGTATACCAATTCCAGACATAACGGTTTCCACCAAGATAAAACAACCTCGTGGCTATTTTCCAAGATGACTGCCATCTCTGTAGATCACATATAGGTCAAAATAATTTCCTAGGTTACAAACACCATTTTTTTCAAAATTTTGTGGATCAGTTATTCTTTGTGAAATATGATATCTTACATAGCCATATTTTTGTCATAACGGGATAAAGACTATTACAATTTATAGCAAAATTGTTCCTGTGCTCAATAACAAAATAATTTCCCAATTTGACGGACTAACTAGAATTCACTGTTAACCCAACAATTTTGTGATTTAAGCTGTTCTTGTGTAACGTTCCGAGGTGCATGGAAACATACAGACAACAACCAGTCCATTCAGAGAAAAGGATCCTCAACTTTAAATGGGCTGATGTTTCTATATGTATACCAACTTTTTCACGTTTTTCTCTGGCCAGGCAATCTCATTAGCATATTACCTGCCACATTACCTCCCTTTAACCGTCACACTCCTCCCTACTACTATGACTTCGCCCCGAAGTCATCAACTATACAACAATGCATGCTACAACCCGAGCTGCACGGCTATATCTACCTACAAGGAAGCGAAGCTTCACGAGATTCATACAGGAGATGAGCCTTATACCCAGTATTCCAGTAATGCACTGCTACTCAATAGGCAAGGAACTGACCTATCCGAAGGGGGTAACCATGGGTAAGGGATAGCTGGAGATGGCTATCACATTATCCCACCGAATGTCGAAATGAATGTTGAAGTAAGGCGAATTGAAAACTAGATTATCTACATGTATATACATACTACAGCCATTTTGAAAAAAAAAAGGAAGCAAAGTCCGATTCATCACGTATGATAACATATTTTGCAAAGAACATTGTGCTACTGATGGAAGATTAAATATGTTACTTAACATTATTCCAGTAAATTTTAATCACTATTTCGCTATTTTACTATTTAAACAATTGACTTATATTCTTTGTTTTAACGGATTGTTGTATTTCAATTATGCTTTGTTTATTTTTACCACTATTTGTTTTATTATTATGTTGATCTTAATTATGTTGTAAAGCCCCTTTGAACATACATATATTTATGATAAGGGTGCTATATAAATGTGGTTTAATAATAATAATAACATCAGTCTAATCCACAAAAAAAAAACGTTTGTGTAAAAAACCTGTTTTTTTACATCGAAAATGTTTTTTACCCATATTGAGATCTATATATAGATGGCAGCCACCTTTGAAAATGACAGCCATGTTGTTGTGTTTTCACAGTGGATACCATTATTTTTGAAAATGGTACACTCTTAGAAACATATGTGCCAAATTTAGTGGTTATATCACAAAAAGAAGCATTTTCCAATATATTGAGTTACAGAAATGGCGGCCATCTTGGGAAATGGCCACAAGGTTGATTTCACTATGGATATCTTGCTTTTTGAAAACAGTTAACTCTAAGAAACATCTGTGTCAAATTTGGTGATTGTATCACAAAGATAAGGATTTTTTCAGATTCTTTTTCTTCTATGAAGATGGCGGCCATTCTGGAAAAATGGCAGCCATGTTGGATTTTTATGGTGGATACCATATGTTTTGAAAATAGTATACTTTTATGAACATATATGCTTAATTTTGTGCTTGAATCTTCAAAAAGAGGGATTTTCTCGATTTTCTTTACATATAGGGATGGCGGCCATCTTAGAAATTGGCAGCCATATTGGTTTTTTTATGGTGGATACCAATGTTTTGAAAAGAGTATATTCTGGGGAACATTTGTGCCAAATTTGGTGCTTGTATCTTGAAATGAAGTATTTTTTCTGATTTTTTTTACCTCTAGAGATGGCGGCCATCTTGAAAAAAATGGCCGCCATATTGGTTTTTCATTGTGGATACCATTTGTTTTGAAAATAGTACACTCTGAGCAACATTTGTGCCAAATTTGGTGCTTGTATCACAAAGTGAAGTATTCTGCCACTTTTCGGACTTAAGCTCCCCCACTAATAGAAAACATTGTGGGAATTGAAGAAATTGCTTGTCACAAGCAATTTCTTCATTTCCCATGATGTTTTCTAAAGCCAAAAGGCATCACTGTGTGGTAATGGGTTAAGCTGTAACAGTATTTACTTCTTTTCCCACAAAACATGCTGGACCAATCCTGTTGTTCTTTAGTAAACTTTACTTTTCATAAGCAAAACATCACACCCAAAGAGCTAAATCAATCAACTAGAAATTTCATCAATCAAATATTTTTATGGCAACTACCTGTAGCTTTATTTGTTATAACAACAACAAAAATAATCTGAGCACTTAAAAATTTTGTTATACATGTATCTATAAACTCTTCCAGAGTGCACAACTTGCAGCTGATCATATCTCTGACTAGATTGCTGCATAAACCTTTCTCACTTATACCCTAGTCTTGATGGTGACATTCAAAACCTTGATGGAAAAGAAGAAAATGCTGATAACGACAATTTTCTTTGAGTTGAATTTCCATTACTCAGAGCAAATACATATAATTTATACTTACGGATATTTTCGTCTAAAATTATGTTACCTGAGAAAGGGGTCAGTAATTATTGCCATTAATCAACAAAAAGAATTCAACATTTTTTCACAATTAACGCTTTGCAAACAAGCCCGAATTTTGATGTCCATAGAATATGAGAAAATATTCAAGGAAAAGAAGCAAATGCTGGTAATCAGCATTTATATCTTTTTGCCTAAATAATTTCCCAAACTTTATTCTACATCCATTATTTATTTGTTGTATGCAGCAAATTTCTAATTGGACAAGTCCAAAAATTTTCATCGTAGGAAAAGGTCATATTGAATAAATTGTAATTGTGATGTTTGTATCACCAAACACTTTATGAAGAATATTTTCCACATTGTTCCAAACCAGTCTATCCAGTCCACAGCCAATACGAGGCATACTTAGCCTTTTCACACCATGTTTCACGCAATGATGCTTCATGGAACGCAACGAAGATTCCAAACTTGGGTAGGTTGGCTTATCACTGTATTTTGCTTTTGTTACGAGGTAGTAAACATATCGATCATCCCGTTTTAGGTATCCCATTTCACCTATTCTGATAGCTGAAAATGTACAATCAAAATAACTTTCCATATTTATTCAAAAACAAACCAAACTTTTGTCAGTGCATTATGGAATATGCCCCCTCATACATTGTAGAATAGCCATTTACCAAATGACAACATTTCAGGCTGATCCAATTTCAATAATTGCATTTAAGAGTGGGCACTAAAGTGTATGCTTAACATCAAAAGGGGGCCATGATGGCCCTGTAATGCTCCATTGCTTTTTAGACTTTAGACTACGAAATTCTCCAATGAATACAATAGAGGTCTATCCATAGAAGATTCTTGCTTCACAACAATGAAATCCAATAAGTGGTTATGGAGGAGAAATGTTTTTATAATTTTCTTAAAATTCCGCTATGTTTCATACAGCAAAAAATAAGCCCAGCCCACAGCGGCCATGTTTTTCATCAGATCCAAATATTTTCAAAGACTGTTACATAAAAGAGAACTGTACATTGAACATTCAGGCTACATTAATGAAATCCAACAAGGAGTTTGTAAACAGAATTTAATTTTTTAAAGGAATTTGAAATAGGTTCATGCAAGGAAGATTCCTGTGAAGTTTGGTTGAAATTGGTCCAATAGTTTTAGTGAAATTGGTCCAATAGTTTTAGAGAAAAAGATTTTTTTTAAGATATTTCGAAAATTTAATTCATTTAGTCTAATTAATATTCAAGATCTGAATGGCATTTGATTTTTTGAAGGAATTTTGAATAGGTTCATGCAAGGAAGATTCCTGTGAAATTTGGTTGAAATTGGTCCAGAAGTTTTGGAGAAGATTTTTAAAGATTTTTCGAAAATCTAAATTAATTTGATTAAAATTTACCTTCTATACAAATTTTTTTTCAAGGAATTTGGGAGAGATGCATGCAAGAAAGATTCCTGTGAAGGTTGGTTGAAATTGGTCCAGTAGTTTTGGAGAAGAAGATTTTGTATGATGTATCGAAAAATTTAATTCATATAATTTAATCAAAATTCAAGTTTTTACAAAGAATTTAATTTTTTGAAGGAATTTCGAATAGGTTCATAAAAGGAAAATTCCTGTAAAGTTTGGTTGAAATTGGTCCAGTACTTTTGGAGAAGACGTTTCAAGAAAAACTTGATGCACGGATGGACGGACGCACAACAGACATAGGGCCATGACATAAGCCCTGCTGGCCTTTCGGCCAGTGGAGCTAAAAATGGAAGATAAAAAAAAAGAAAATGCTGATAATAGTCACTGGTTTTGATTCCATTTTAACCCATTCCCACATATTTAGACACAAGCAATTTCTTCATTTTCCACAAGAATTTCCAAATTTATACCTTACTTTTAGGGGCACAAAGAGTCCCCATTGTGTGGTAATGTTTTAATTCAAGTTTCATTCAATAAATGAAAATATTATTTATATTATGGTGGAATCTTCTATAATACCTTGTGCCTTTAGTTCTGTCACACCACCAAATTTCTGTTTAAACAACACAGCGATACCTTTCCCCATCCGCAAGTCTTTACTCACACAATGTGCAAGGCTGTCTGTCTGCGGACAACTGAATAAATCACCCTTCTTATGATGTAGGCTGTACTGAAAATGATATGATAGAAGATTGCTAAACCCATTACCAAATCACAAAATTTTGAGTTTGTCCATATTGAAAGCAGTTGTAGACAACATTTTCAATGTGTAGATGAAGATTGGAAAATTGTACATATTTTAAGGTAGAAAACATTGTGGGAAATCAAGAAATTACTTGTCACAATGATTTCTTCATTTACGATGATTTCTCAAGCATTGTTCTTCAGATGCATCCAAAGCATCACTGTATGGTAATGAGTTAACCCTTTCCCAGACATGACCTGGTTTTAATGTCCAGTCCTGCTACTTTTTTTGTCTTTTTGGATAGAAAATATAGTGGAAAATGAAGAAATTCTTTATCACAAGCACTTTCTTTTTTTCCACAATGTTTTTCAATGCCTCTATCTTGTTGGGCATCAAAAGGCCTCACTGTTTGGTAATGGGTTAATATATGACCGATTAGAATTCAGTTTGCCTCCCCCCTTGGCCTCCACCCTACAATATGTTTGTTCAAAGTTTGAACCCCTTTCACAGAAAAAAGAATCAGAAGAATATCTATAGGATCACCATGCAACATGGATTGAATTTGACGTCTTGACGACCGTTTCCCAAACAAGACCTACTTTTGATGTCCCTATTAGAAAAAGCTTGCGAAAAAGTCAACCGCCAAACATAGAGAACATTAAAAAAAAGAAGAATCTGCTAATAATGCGGACTCCAACTTCTAGTTAACATTTGTTACACATCAGAACCTATTTTGGCAACAACATCATAAACATTCGGCGGTGGAATGTTCCTCTGCCAAATGTTAATGACATTGCAAGAATAATTCTGACGTTGCATGAAGCTAATTTTGGGTGGACTACCTTAATACCGTAGTCATATTTACCCCAGTTTCAGTCCCAGTAAAACCATAAGCTCCCAGTAATTTCATATTGTCTGTATGTCTGTCTGTCTGTGGTGTGATTGTTCTTGTGTCTGTATTAATGCTAGTACCAGCCTGGTAGTGTTTTGGTCTTGCCCCCTCTCTGTTTTCACTGCTTGTCTCAGTCAGTTTGTTAGAACTTTCCGAATATGATTTCTCGAGGATATCAGCCGCCTGTGCCAGCCTCTCATCATCAGCATCATCATCATCACTGAAGTCATCATCAGTAGCAGATACTGACAGCTGTTGTTGTTGTTTTTGTTGTAATGATTCCACTTGTAACATGGTTTGATTTACTTGTTTTTCTTCACATCAGTCTATAAGTACATATAATAAACAAGCATAGTAGAATCTAAATATAAATCATTAACTCTCTCAGACTCCTAAAATTTAAGACCTAGTGTAGATGTCCCTAACAGACAAGGCTTGGGAAAACATTGATACAAAAGAAGAAAATGCTGATAATCAGCATTTTCTCCTTTTGTCTCCATTTTTTTTGCTATATTTTCACATAAAAATCCATTCTTTTCTAACACTGTTTTATTTACTTTTGTTCCCAATCAAAAGGCTGCATTCTCAAAGCAAATTTTCTTTCATTTTCCCCAATCTACTTAAAATGTTAACAAACTGAACTGAAAGCACAGAAACGACAAGAAGAGAAAATATTGAAACTAGGGGTGTAACGATACATCGGACTATCGATATATCGCAATAGTGACCTCTGCAATAGTGCTATCGTGATAGGTAACTGGCAATATCAATAGTATCGCAATAGTAGTTTCCACTATCGCAATAGTTTTGATAGTTCTAAAAATAGCAATTTGTCACATGACATTGTCTAATTTTGGCCAAAAATCTGTCTCTTGAATATCAGACATTAATGACAGGCTACTCAAATCATGAAATGTAATTCTTTTTCTTCAGAGTATCTATTTGATTATTATGCAAATTAATTCATTTATGTAAATATTCAGGAAATGTGATTTTTAATGAAAAAATATCCATTTATAGCACTGAAAGCGTATAACAATAGTATTGCAATAGCAACCTACATTAGCAAAACTATCGCGATAGCAATTTGGTCAATAGCAATACTATCGCAATAGTCATTTTGGTCTGCAATAGTCATCCCTAATTGTATTCAGGAGAAAGTTTAAAAAATGTCAGGGCTTATAAATAGGACTACCCTAATTGATACACTGTCTGTACCTGTCTTCTATTATTATTTGTTAAAAAACAACTATGAAAAGTAGAAGCAAAACGGAAAGATCTATTTGATGGGTTTCTTAAAATTGCAATGAATTTTGAAACGTTATATTTATCATCTTTCTGATGTTGCACAATGTATCGTTAGGACCAACTAGGGAACGAAACATATTGTGATGAATCGTGACGAAAACCGAAACTAAGGAGAATTTACAAATAAAAAGAAACTTCAATGTCAAACCATGACATGTTAATCCACTCGAACAGCATTTGTGATAGCCCTAGTATCGCGAAGAAGTTTACTCACTTTCGGTTTTGATGAGGAATTCATACCTAAGTTTAGTTTAGTCGCCAAGCATTTCACAGTTGCTTCCCTTTACTCGTTGGAGAGAGAAAAAGTCCCGCGTTTTTTGGTGACATACGGGTTAGTGCAAATCGCTGCATTTCAACAAAAACCTTGTAACAAAATCTTAAAACAAGCTGCAGTTACGAGATTTCTGTTGAAAAGCGACGACATTGGGGTTCCGATGAGAACTATTGTAAGTTATCGTAGTGGCCTACATCATTAGGCCTATAGAATCAGTCGGGATGATGTCATAGCCTCACTTTCATTTTTTCATCGAGGGTACAACCTCGGTCTTTATCGTTACGGGATACCAACTTTGAGGAAGATTATTTCAAAAATCCATCGTTAAAATTCATAAACAAAACTCTTTCATTAAAGAATGTGATTTAAACTTTCTAACTACCAACGCATTTTTAATAATCAGGCGTAGTCGTCGAGATATTAATGCTGAAAGTTGGTTATGCTTCAACGAAAAAGACCGAAGCTTTCACCTCCACCGAATGAGTGCAGGTCCGCTGACGACGTTTTTGATTGGCTGAAAGAATTGTGCCGACCGATTCAATAGAGGTGCATTTTGAATCTTTAAGAAGGAATAGGCTCACCTAGAGCTGTGCTACATAGGGCATTAGGCATAGGCCTAATAAATTATTGTGTTGTTCAATTTTGCAATGTCTTATTCAAGATCTAATTAAAGAGATGAATTTAGATCAGCAAAAGGCACCCCTTAAAGTGACATTTCAGAATTTTTAGCTCACCTGAGCACGAAGTGCTCAAGGTGAGCTAGTGTGGTCGCTTTTTGTCCGTCGTCCGTCCGTCTGTCCGTCCGTCTGTCCACAATTTGTTGTTACCACTCTAGCATCCACAAATATTGACTAATCTTGACCAAACTTGGTCAAAACATGTATGACCATAAGTTCTCGGATGAGTTCGATTTTGAGTCAGATCGGACCAGGAAGTCCAGAGTTATGTGCCCTTGAACGTCAAAAATGGCTAGTTTTGACTTTGTTACCACTCTAGTAGATCTATCTACAAATATTGACTAATCTTAACCAATCTTGCTTAAAACATGTATGACCATAAGTTCTCGGATGAGTTCGATTTTGAGTCAGATCGGACCAGGAAGTCCGGAGTTATGTGCCCTTGAACGTCAAAAATGGCTAGTTTTGACTTTGTTACCACTCTAGTATCTACAAATATAGACCAATCTTAATCAAACTTAGTCAAAATATGTATGACTATAAGTTCTCGTATGAGTTCGATTTTGAGTCAGATCGGACCAGGAAGTCCGGAGTTATGTGCCCTTGAACATCAAAAATGGCTGGTTTTGACTTTGGTACCACTCTAGCATCTTCAAATATTGACCAATCAAGACAAAATTTTGCCACAATGCTGGTAACTATAAGATTTTGGATGAGTTTGATTTTCAATGTGATAGGAGCTGGAAGTCTGGAGTTATGTGCCCTTCAATTTGACAAAATTGCTGTTTCAGACTTTGTTTACACTGTAGCATCAACTTTTATTGACTAATCAAGACAAAACTTGGCCACAATGTTAGTGACCATAAGATCCTGAATGAGTCAAATTTTCAGCTTGATTTGGCCAGAAAAACAAGAGTTTACTGTTATTGGCCTTTTAATTTCATAAAATTACCGTTTTCGACTTTATTTTCTCTCTAACAAACAAATAATATGGACCAATCAAGACACAACTCGATCGCAATGTTGGTGACCATAATATTTTAAATGTTTTAATTTGTCAGATTGATTGGACTAAAAAAAACAGAGTTGTGTGCCCTTGAGGGTTACAAAATTGCCGTTTTCGACTTTGTTTTCTCTCAAACAGCAATAGATATTAACCAATAAAAAAACTTGGACATAATGTTGATGAGAATATCTTTATCAGAACAGAGTTATGTGCCCTTTACTGTGACAAAATTGTTGTTTTCTTCCACCTTGTTTTTACTGTAACTTCTACAAATATTGATCATTCAAGATTATGAAAGCAGTTTTCTGCTGGATCATAATCTCGCATCTTATAGATTATGTGCTCTTGAACTTGACATATGGGGACTTTCATTCGATCTAGGTACAGGTGAGCGATTAAGGACCATCATGGTCCTCTTGTTTGTCATAAAGTTACTTTTATTTTTATCTGAAAGAGCATAGATCTATTTCCTTATGAAAATTCTGAAAATTTCAAGCCAAAATATTGCGCCGTTTACAAGAAATTTATATTTTTGTGTTAAAATTGAACAAATTGTTGTGGACAAGACAGTCCCTGGACTAGGCTCCATTTGACTGAAACGGACTGATATGTGGAACTGATAACACAGAGCACCGTGAAGGTGCTAGTTGGGGAGCCTAGTCTCCTATCTGAAGAGTTCGTATTTATATGCAATTTATCGATTATGTCTCAACTTTAAATGCGTGTTTCTCGCTTAGAGGCCTATTGGCAACAACTTAAAAAAACAAATTAATAGTATACATAATAAAAAAAGTTTTGCAACAAAATGTAAATATCTGTAGTAACCAAAATAGTTTTGTTTTAACATAAAATCAAACGTTTACACAATAGATTATAGCTAGAAAACACAAACAGATGAATTTTCTACCGCAATCCCGTGCGTCTCGCACTCCAGATGCGCATTTCCGGTTTTCATGTCTGCCATGGTATTCATGTGTATGGAGCATAGTTCTAGAAAACATTTCGGTGTGAACGTAATTGTCTTTGCCCAGCATAAAAAAGGCCACTAAAAAGAATTTTCTGCAACGCTGTTGGACTACGCCATGGACTTACGTTAGAAGGACCTTATATCGCTAATGTGTTTCTACGTGGCAGAACCGGCGAATAAGATGCCTTTTTGAATTTTGCGCATCTCAAAGCATAAGTAACAATTTGAGGATGCTATGTGAGCCAATTTGTGTGGTTTGAGATAGTCCCGGTCAAGGACGTCGTAGAAAAAGGCCACGAGAAGACGACCGTCATAATTTCGTTACGTCACGGCAAAGATGTTCCTTATTAACATGAAAACTTACGAGTGGCTTCCACAAGAATTTCAACATAGAGTATCCACACTTACCATCCGTGATCGTCTCCACAGATGGACGGTTACTAGACGTTGACCATACGTTGTAATTTCCCTGACGCTACACCATGAACGCACCAGACTTGACTGGTATAGAGTCCTAAATGCTTTAAGCCAAATTAAGCGTATACAACACTTATGGACTCCCATTATCATCCATTTCTTTCTGATTTGTCACCCATAGAGCACATACGGTGCATTTAAGGAAGACGTGTGCGTGATCGTACTGACGCGAATGACGTTCAATCTCTTGATAAAGTAGTGAATGTTGATACTGTGTACAAACAATTTAAGTGGATTAGAAAACTTTTCACTGTTGTTCTTGCTTGAAAATGGCCGCACAGTCGATACCGAATTCTATTGTAACTTTTTATTTTGACCCCTCACCTACGTCAAGACAATGTTTCTAACACAATATTTAACGTTACCACAAAGCGACCTTTGAATGTTCTGCGTAAATGCATATGCTAAAATATATATAACGGTTGTGAAATAAATATCACAGAAAATACATTATTTCAATTAACAAAGTCAGTGTTGCTAAACTTTTTTTACATGGTATATTTATACTCGTTAGAATAACCAAACTTGGCATCAAGACATAGATCCACTTTAAAAAATTGAAATTGGAATGAAATGTCCCTTTAAGGAAAGAGCGTTGTAGGGCCTACATAGCACAAAAAAGCGAAGTTAATAGACATGACTAGCCTATAAACTGACACGATTTAAAAACGCAAAAAAGTACTTTTAGAAATGGTATCTCCTGCACCTTACAAAACCGATGTAGATCTATAGTTATGTAAAATTTTAAATGTTACAATTGTTAACATAACAGGACAGAAAATGACCTTTAAACCCACTAATAATGCCTGAATGGACGTCAGATTATGTCAAAATGCACGTTGAGTCAAGAGCCTGGCATTGAACATCGAAGACAGCGAACTCATTGTTTTCACAGGCAATTTATCACCATGTCGCGATGTATAGGCCGCCCACGATTACCAACCATAGAATTTCCTGTAGACCGAGCCGTCACAAATCTGTTGCGTTAGTGACGTTGACGTATACAATTATGTTGACGTATTGTTGTTACACGCAACTGACCGGGACGTGGGTGGTCTGTAAATCGTCCTGTGTTGTTTACACGTCTCATAAACCTTGGAACCGTCGATTCGGCTAGATTAAAGCGTCTAGATAGCTACCTTCATTTGCGAAACACCGCAAACAAAAAGCCAAAAAACTCGGTTCCTTTTTCGCAAAGTAAGCCTCAGCATTTTATTCACAATTTTCTTTCGTTGTTATCGTGTGTTTTCAATAAGTAAATCAAAGTGGCAATTTGTAAACAAAAAATCTTAGTGATTTAACACGTGGTCTGAATGCACAAGACACACGAGCATTTAGTGATGGACGGTTCAGATGTCCGGATAGTTTACAGTAAACACAACAAAATCGATGGGGCGTGAAGCGTATACATTGTCTCATACATGTCCCCAAATATGGTGCCGGTCGAGGCAATAGGAAAGGAATGGTTAAAGAAAACGTGTTTTGCGTTTTTAAATCGTGTCAGTTTAGTTTAACCGTGAAACTAAAGTTTCCCACATGTCTAGGCCTAAAATAGGCCACACAAAAAAGCTTTGTTACTTGATTTAAAAATGACTGTCGTTAAAATATTTTTCTCAGAAATTTGCCGTTTTGCCCACCTCAGGTCCAAACGCCATTTGGGAAGGGGCATAAAGCCCCCTCCTCCCCCCCCCCCCCCCCCCCAAAAAAAAAAAAAAAAAAAAAAAAAAACACACAACAAAACACACACACACACACGCCAAGGGCCAAACGCCCTTTGCCGGGAATGGGCATAACGCCCCAACTGGGCTTTAGGGGATACCGGGGCACTTAGTTACATTTTTTCAACTTTTGGCCAATACTGAACAACCATGTGTCCAATCTAACTTCTTAATATACTGGGCAAAAGTCCTAACCGGCCACTTTAAAAATGGCTATAACTTTTTTAAAAGTTATTACATTGTGATGAAATTTGATATGTAAATTTTTAAGTATAATGCCCGTGGATTTCCATGATGATTTACCAATAATTGTCAAATTTTGATGTGTAAAAAAGGAAAAGCTCAAAAAGCTCTAAATCTTAATCTTAACTACACTTTCAACAATTCAAAGTAGGCCTACACAAATCGTTAGCTGCAACCCAGACCAAGAAAAAATTGGAAAACGTTGACAATTTTGTGTGACTTTTGACTACAGAAGAAGCAGAAAGAATGAGAGGCATGGTATAATGGTGTTTAAATTCAACCGGTAAAACATTTTATCAAGCGGATATGCTCAAATATGGTCTGGTGAGGAAAAACGATGCAACAAATTGATTTTTTACACCTGCCCTACATTTTTTAGCTCGCCGTGAATCATCAGTCTGTGTTTAAAATATTTTCGAAGAAAAAAAAAAAAAAAAAAAAAAAAAAAAAACGTTTTTAGCTGTTGTCTTCAAAAACCGTTTTTCTGCATACATGACCTCCATATACCGCACACAATTGTCAAACATTTTCATTTTTTTTCATAGTCTATGTTGTAGCTAACGATCCATGAGACCAAAAACACTATATTGACAATATTCTGAGCTCTGTGTGAATATAGGGCTTTTTGAGCTTTTCTCAAGTTGCGCTTTTATTTCAATAAAACAACGGTAACTTTTCGCCAAAATCATCTGGAAAGTTGCTTGAAAATTCACATAGCAAATTTCACGAAAATGCAATCACCACTGAAAAAAATATCTTTGTTTTTTTAGTGACCGGTTAGAACTTTTGACTAGCATATTTTCAAATGCTTGTCGATTTTTGCATAATTTCTTGACAAAATGTAGTAGATCTAATTCAATTTTATAAGTTGTTGTAAAGCCGTAATTCAGCCATAAATGAGGGTAGGGTGTGTGTAACAACTTGCCCCACTGCCGGGGCTTGTTGTTACAGGTATCGGGGTAAGTTGTTACACGAAAGTTTTACGCGCTTTTCGCAGTTATAGCCTACTAGATCTATTTCTTTGAAAGTTTAAGACGGTGAATACATAAAGTTCAATGAACCTATGTAACTTTTGAAATGTTACCCAGCAAATTTGAGTTCGATACTTGGAAAAAATCAGAAAAGGAAGACATTGCCGAAAAAATAAATTGTACGAAAAAGAACAAAAACCTTAAAATCTAACCAAATGAAAACGCAGATAGATAGAATGACCAATTTAATTCAGCAAATCATTCTATGACAAAACTTTTTGGTTCTGCTCAGCCTGGATAGTCCGTGCTATCTGCTAAGGTCGATATCTTGTCATTTACCACCATAAACCTATTCCACAAGGCGGTTCGGATATGGGCCTTTCTATAGCGGTCGGAGCAGATAACTGTATTTTATGTGTAATGCAATATTATTACGGTGTAACAACTTGCCCTAACCAAATGTAACAACTTGCCCCATTCAGCTTTTTGAAATTTCAGATATTCTCTAGGGTAAACAGTGTAGCATCTGTCAAAAAGATAGATTTCAAAGAAATATACATGTAGATTAATTTTTGTCTGTGAAAACATAGCCTACAAAATTTATTTTTTACTGCATTACGAACTACCCGGGTGAACGGAATAAAATGAAAGTTTCAAAGACAACCCCAAATTTACTGTCATGCGTTTTTTCCATATTTTCAACCATGCATGGCTTGAATTCTTGTTTAGATCTCCAAAATTGACTTTTCAGAAGTGTTGTAAAAGAAAAAAAAGCTATCAAATCATTTAAGTTACAATATTGTGCGCCGCGTCATTGTCATGAAACCGTGGGTGTAACAACTTACCCCGTGTAACAGATGGCCCCGGTCTCCACTAAACCCCATATGAAATATGAAAATTTCAATGTTGAGATACCAGCGGTAAAATAGGAATACAAGCGGCGAACCCTCTCTGGATCCGCCACTAAATACAGTTAATTTGTAATTAATTTATTAACCCTTTCCCAAACAAGACCCGGTTTTGACCGTACGAGAATATGCTTAGGAAAACATTGAGACAAAAAAGAAAAGGCTGATAATCAGCATTTTCATCTTTTGACTATTTTTTTTTTCAATGCAATATTATACACAAATCCATTTTTTATCAGCATCCATTTTGTTGTCTGCACAGCTTTCCATATGGACCTCCCTAACATTTTGTCGTTTGGTAAAGGGTTAAGGGAAAAAACCGGTTCAGATCGGATTTTACCATATTTTCAACATTTTTTTATCAAGCATTAAGACTGGTTTTATGCATAGGGCCTGATTTTCATGTATACTTATAAAATCATTGTGTGTTAGGCCTAGGCCTACTGTTTTTTGTCGATCTGCAGCATCGTCAACTTAACACTCAGGCTACTGATGTTATGCTTCAAAGTCTTTGAAATTGGACCGGTCTATGCCGTCCGATAATATCTCTGTGATATAAGAAGACGAAACTCTCGAAGATAGAATGAGTGGTAAGTTTAATTTTTGGAAATGTCGCGAGTTTTATCAGCGAATGTCACAAAAAGTAACCCTTGCTTATGCCTACTTCATGTGACTATCATGAAAAAACCCATCGTGACGTTAGATAACAATGATCCGATGGCTCAGCGCGAAACAGTTGTAACTGTTTATAAGCATATAGGCAGTTACAACTGTTTCGCACAGAGCCATCAATTTGACCATCAATTTCTAAAAAGAATTTTTGGTTTTACTTTCTATAGATTTTCCTATCTTTCAATTTTGGGAACATTATTTGTAACATTAGCTAACGCCAGGAGAATCGCGTGACGTGACAAGTTAAGAAAATCGTCAATAATTTTGTTAATACCTGACCAAGTTGAATTCGGCTTGAAGCAGAGAAAGCGGAAGTACGACGACGTCGATGGTTAGATGGATGTAACGTGGAGATCTTTAATAATTTTGAACTGGTGATTTTTAAAAGATAGGCTTAGGCCTACTTTGCATTTAGCCACCTTTTCCCACCTTCTTTGCTTAAACAATTTTTTTTCAAATGGGTCATGTATTAACAGAATTATTGGAAAAAAAAATCCGAAAACATTGTGTAGGATCTCTTTTAAATTGGTTATTTTCCAAATGAAATATGTTTGACTGATCAAAATGAAAAACTTGTAGACCTCCTCTAGCTAATAGTGCATTAGAATATTAGAGATTGTGTGCATCATTGAAATAATGAAGGGATTTGAATGACATCGCTAACGACAAAATTTAATAAAGCATTAGTCTATTAATCCGTGTAAAGACAGCATCGCGAGCAAAGGAGAAAATATTAATCGTCAGCATTTTGTTCTTTTCTCTCAAGCGTCATTTGCTTGTTTGGGATGGGGTATAGGCCCTATTAGGCCCGTATATTCCGTTTTTATTCACCTTTCAGGGTGTGGCTAAGCAAAGAGGTTATTCGACGAGTTTACTCCTCGATATCTTGGTTAATATAAGAAAAAATCGTGCGGCACGAGCATGAACACATTTCGAAATTGAAAGAATGTGCGATTTTAAAATGTGTTGTTATAAAACCTCGCAACTACAGCTGGATTCACACTGTAGTTGTAATGTTTTGCCACAATACCGACGATTTACCGCTAATCGAGAAGGCTGTTTCTCCCCAAGCTTAAATAGAACGAACCGTTTACTAAGCTCCACCCTGTCTCCCGAATAAAAACAGAATATACTTATCACATGAGATGGAAATAGCCAACCAGGTATCTATGGTTTTATAAAAAAAAGCCACGAAATAGCTTTTAAGGTAGTCCACCCTAGGATTCACGCGGCGATTTTTTTCTTATGTGATGTTAACATTCGTAAATGTATGATTCGAGTCTATTCCTACGACGCCGTAAATAATCGGCGGTGGAGTATTCCACCGCCGAATGTTTGCGACGTCTCCAAAATTATTATCATCGTGTGAATCTCAATCTACGCGGTTAAGTACCAGACCCCACCGGTATCAGGAATGAGGTCCAGTATCACTGGTGGTGAACTCGGCCAAAGCGTGGGACGTTTTTTCCCGATCATAGTGTTCCGTCGGTGTTGTTATAAAATATCGTAACTACGGCTTCGATAAAGCCGTAGTTACGAGATTTTAAAACAACACAGACGGTTTGTCAATACATATCGGTAAACCCGGTGTATTTTTAGAACAAACTATCCAATCAGATCTTTAAACTCACATTTAAACGCTAAATATCTGTACCTTGTTGTAGCGAAAAAACGTCCCTCGCTTTGGCCGAGTTCACCACCAGTGAGTATAGTACGATTTATCTCCCTTATACTGGCAAGCTCAATTGATGTACACAGTGCATGTGTACGCTCTGAACGCTTTCCAAAACTTCAAAATTTTAGACCGATCTGAAAGACACTGCAGAGCCTAGAATGAAAGTATACATAGATGAAACTGGATTTTGTGGAAATTGTAGTACATAAAACATTGAGAGAAACGAAGAAAATGCTGAATATCGACGTTTCCTTCTCAATGCTTTCCATTGGAAGCTACCTTTACTACCTTAATTATAAAGATGTAGAAAAAATTCAATGGAAAAGATGAGAGGGGAAAAAAGCTGATAACTAGCATCTTGTCTTTTTATCAAGTTTTATTGTCGAGCCCGCTTGCGGTGAGCTCGACATAGTTGTCACAATGGCGGTTCGGTGTATGTGCGTTAGTGCGTTAGTGCGTGCGTTAGTGCGTGCGTTAGTGCGTGCGTGCGTTAGTGCGTGCGTCCGTCCGGATGGAGCTTGTCCGGGCCATAACTTCACCATGGATGGAGGGATTCAGAAATAACTTGGCACAAATGTCAAGCTCAGTAAGGCGGAGTGTCGCGTGCAAGAACCAGATTCCAAGCTCAAAGGTCAAGGTCAAACTTGGAGGTCAAATGTCAAAAATGAGAAGATTTTTGCTTGTCCGGGCCATAACTTCACCATGGATGGAGGGATTCAGAAATAACTTGGCACAAATGTCAAGCTCAGTAAGGCAGAGTGTCGCGTGCAAGAACCAGATTCCAAGCTCAAAGGTCAAGGTCAAACTTGGAGGTCAAATGTCAAAAATGAGATGATTTTTGCTTGTCCGGGCCATAACTTCACCATGGATGGAGGGATTCAGAAATAACTTGGCACAAATGTCAAGCTCAGTAAGGCAGAGTGTCGCGTGCAAGAACCAGAATCCAAGCTCAAAGGTCAAGGTCAAACTTGGAGGTCAAATGTCAAAAATGAGATGATTTTTGCTTGTCCGGGCCATAACTTCACCATGGATGGAGGGATTCAGAAATAACTTGGCACAAATGTCAAGCTCAGTAAGGCGGAGTGTCGCGTGCAAAAACCAGATTCCAAGCTCAAAGGTCAAGGTCAAACTTGGAGGTCAAATGTCAAAAATGAGATGATTTTTGCTTGTCCGGGCCATAACTTCACCATGGATGGAGGGATTCAGAAATAACTTGGCACAAATGTCAAGCTCAGTAAGATGGAGTGTCGCGTGCAAGAACCAGATTCCAAGATGAAAGGTCAAGGTCAAACTTTGAGGTCAAATGTAAAAAATGAGTTGATTTTTTATGTATATAGTCAAACTTGGTCAAATGTCAAAAATGAGATGATTTTTGCTTGTCCGGGCCATAACTTCACCATGGATGGAGGGATTCAGAAATAACTTGGCACAAATGTCAAGCTCAGTAAGGCGGAGTGTCGCGTGCAAAAACCAGATTCCAAGCTCAAAGGTCAAGGTCAAACTTGGAGGTCAAATGTCAAAAATGAGATGATTTTTGCTTGTCCGGGCCATAACTTCACCATGGATGGAGGGATTCAGAAATAATTTGGCACAAATGTCAAGCTCAGTAAGATGGAGTGTCGCGTGCAAGAACCAGATTCCAAGATGAAAGGTCAAGGTCAAACTTTGAGGTCAAATGTAAAAAATGAGTTGATTTTTTATGTATATAGTCAAACTTTGAAATTCATCTCCTCCAAAACTACAGCCCAGATTTCAAACTAATTTGGCACAAATATTCTTTGGATGGCCCTCTACCAAGATTGTTCAAATTATCTCAATCCGTAAAAAACATGGCCACGTACAGCTACGTGCAGCTAATTTTCGTACTTCTCAGAATGTTCAAATTATTCCGATCCGTACAAAAAATGGGTGCCAGGGGGCATGGCTTATTTTCCTTATATGTGACCCGTCGCGCTAAAAGGGACCTTATCGGATTTGTGAAAAGTATCGACCCTAGTCCGTCTGCGCAGTCCGCGCAGCCTGACTAGGGTCGAAACTTTTCACGTTTAAGTATTTTCTGAATCTAGAATGTTTTCTCTACCTTACAATATTTTCGTTTTCCAAATACGACATCGGATGGACTTCTGCTTGGTCTGGTATATTTCTCGGAATTTGGTTTTATGGACTTAGCATAAGGTCCCTTTTAGCGTGACGGGTCACATATGTATACTCAAATTAATCCATTCTGGTATCTCGTTATAAATACATAGACATGTAATATTTTGTGAACAATAAACTGTCTCACCATGATCCCCATCATTCCAACTTATTTTGTCCCCACTTTTACAACGCCATTGTAATGACAGCTGTAGACATAGGTATGGTCTTCTTTCTTCAAAATGAGCGGGCTCGACATGTTGCCCTTCGGCATCTAGTATTATACAGAGTAATATTGGTGCTACCGTATGCTACCTTTCTCAAATAAGACCTGCATTTCATGTCCATATTAGTAAAGGCTTGTGAAAACAGCCTAGATTTGGGGGGGGGGGGGGGGGATAAAGACAAAGGAAGAAAACATTGATAGTCAACATTTTCCCCTTTTCTTTCAATATCTTACACACTGTAACATACATAGGCTTAGATGCAATCTTTATTAGCTATCATTTTCCAAATTGGAACAAAATATTAATGGTCTTATTTTTTGCCATTTTTGGAAAGGGTTTAAAATTCTCACCTGCCAGTAATACCCGAAAGGGGAGTTAGGCAGTATATATAGATAGAAATTTTGTTATTTGAAAAAGTGCAAATAACCCAGAATGAAGATGGTCAATAGAGATCTGTCAAAAGGTGTAAACAGTGACAATGGGGACAATAGAAAATCGTGAATACGACGTCCTAAATATAGACCAAAAGTGGGGGAGTATTGCGATCATGAATACAGCGCTCGTTTAAATACTACGTCACGGGTGAACTCTTGACGAATATATTAATATTATAATTAGGCAATCTATTTAAAAATTTGACGCTTGTGTAAATAGAATATAGGCAATTTAACCCTTCTCCAATAATCCCACAGAGATTATAGCTGTCTTGAAGAGGACATTCGACCCTCTGTTATAATGACACGTACCCCGCCGTTTAAAAGGTTTATACCACCGCCATCAACACCACGACAACCTCTCTCTGTGGAAGGATCTTATAGTGGTGTCCGTGATCAAGTATTTACATGTAGTTCGTGTATGGCAGGCAGAGAAGGAATGTTGGACGAGGCAAACAACCAGAGAGAGTCAGAGAAAGCAAATGAGAGAGAATGAAAGACAAAGAGAACAAAATAGAGAGACGGTATCATAAAGAGATGCAGAGATACAGAAAGACAGACATAATTCTGTCACAACTCTTGTAATTACACTAATATAGTAACCAGTAATTGGCAAGGAATATGACGGAGAGACAGACAGAGACACGTGCATGGGCGGATCTAGAGGGGGGTCCGGACCCCCCCCCCCCCCCCCTGGCATTGGCCAAAAATTATATTTTGACTATATAAATTTAGTGTAACGTTACATATTTATTGCATTTTAAGCCATAATTTGAACTTGGACCCCCCCCCCCCCCCTGGGAAAAAATCTTGGTCTTGGACCCCTCCCTGGAAAATATTTCTGGATCCGCCCTTGACATGGACAGACAGACATACAGACAGTCATGAGTGGCTGATTGACCTTGTAGCAGGTCACTCCATAATGACACGGTCATAATTCTGCCACAATGGTTGTAATCATCGCGACTTTTCAACAAAAATCTCGTAACTTCAGCTTGTTTTAAGCTGCAGTTACGAGATTTTTGTTGAAAAGCGACGTTATACTATTTATTGTGATATACATGTAGTTACACAAGATTGACAGGCTATGACCTAACTGCACCAGGACGGTACATGTTCGGTCCGCAGGGTAAAATACTTATATGTTTCGTATAATTAAATAATATCTATAGATTTGTATGATTTGTCAATGTGTCGTTCAATGTAAGAATATGGCTTAATTTGGAATGCGAAAAGAGCTCAAACACAAACGTAGGTGGGTTCATGGGCTGATTTAGAGGGGGGGGGGGGTTGGGTTTCTGGACCACCCTGGAATTCGACGGATCCCAAATGAAAAATACAGAGAAATCAAATTTTGATTTAAAAAAAACCTAAAGAAAAATCAAATTTGTGAGTTTTTCCCCATGGTTAGAGCTGTTCGATCTGTTTGCAATCAGGACTAACATTCACTTATAAAGTTAGCTGTATGACACATGTATAGTTGCCATTTGGACTTGGACCCCCCCCCCCCCCCTCCGGAAAATATTCTTGGATCCGCCCTTGTGGTTCATCCCTGGCTAGAAAAGATGCTTTAGTATGGGAATCTCTGACGTTGACAGCCTGTCACTAAATCATCATGTATAGGGGCCTATGTGTAGTGAGTATCAATATTTTGATGATTTTCACATCAACCATTTGACACTTTGACATGTTTTTAAAAACAAACAACACAAGAGGGCCAAGATGGCCCTGTATTGCTCCACTGGCTTTTAGGCATTTAGACTACGAACTTCTTCAAGGAATACAATAGAGGTCTATTCAAAGAAGATTCATGCTATACCAGAATGAAATCCAATAAGAGATTAAGGAGCAGAAATGTTTTTACAATTTTCTTAAAATTACACTGTTTCATATAGCCAAAAAAAGCCTAGCCCACAACGGCCAAGCTTTTCATCCAATAGTGAAGGAAATTGGAAGCGATTCATGCAAAGAAGATTCCTGTGAAGTTCGGTTGAAATTGGTCCTGTAGTTTTGGAGAAGAAGATTGTTTAACAATTTTTGGAAAATTCAATTTAATTAAATTTATTAAAATTAAAGTTCTTCACGGAAATTATTATTTTAAGGAATTTAGAGGAGATAAAATTAATGCAAGGAAGATTCGTGTGAAGTTTGTTTAAAAGTGGTCCAGTAGTTTTGGAAAAGAAGATTTTTCAAAAATTTAATTTAATTAAATTAATTAAAATTTGAGTTCTACATAGAATTTATTTTTTTGAAGGAATTAAGAAGAGATTAATGCAAGGAACATTTCTGTAAAGTTTGTTTGAAATTGGTCCAGTTGTTTTGCAGAAGAAGAATTTTTAAAGATTTTTCGAAAATATAATTTAATTAAATGAATTAAAATTCAAGTTATGCGCAGATTTTATTCTTTTGAAGGAATTTGGTAGAGATTCATGCAAGGAATATTTCTGTAAAGTTTGGTTGAAATTGGTCCAGTTGTTTTGCAGAAGAAGAATTTTTAAAGATTTTTCGAAAATTTAAATAAATTAAATTATTTAAAATTCAAGTTCTGCATGGATTTTATTCTTTTGAAGGAATTTAGCAGTGATTCATGCAAGGAAGATTTCTGTGAAGTTTGGTTGAAATTGGTCCAGTAGTTTTGGAGAAGAAAATTTTTTAAAGATTTTTCGAAAATTTAAATCAATTAAAATAATCAAAATTCAAGTTCTGCGCGGATTTTATTCTTTTGAAGGAATTTGGTAGAGATTCATGCAAGGAAGATTTCTGTGAAGTTTGGTTGAAATTGGTTCAGTAGTTTTGGAGAAGAAAATTTTTTAAAGATTTTTCGAAAATTTAAATCAATTAAATTAATTAAAATTCAAGTTCTGCGCGGATTTTATTCTTTTGAAGGAATTTGGTAGAGATTCATGCAAGGATGATTCGTGTGAAGTTTGGTTGAAATTGGTCCAGTAGTTTTGGAGAAGAAGATGTTTAAAGAAAAAGTTTACGCACGCACGCACGGACGGACGGACGGACGGACGACGGACACAGGGCCATGACATAAGCCCCGCTGGCCTTCGGCCAGTGGAGCTAAAAACGACCTTGTTTTATTTCATAACATACATGAAGTAAAATTTCATATGGAAAAGGTTCTTACTTGTAAGACCAACACAGTTACAGATAAGTCAGTGCATATCGCCGCTTTTCTACGAAAACCCCGTATCCACAGCTTGTTTAAGCTGCAGATACGAGGTTTTCGCAGAAAAGCAGCGATATGCAGTTTCAAGTGCAACTATCATTTCGTATTATAACTTTGGCAATTTAGGCAATTGTCTCTAACCATAGACTACAAATGGATGAATTGTATATCTTTCGTCTATATGAGATGATTAGCCGGTGGCTCGAATGAAGTGGGTTTGCACCGGTGCAAGAAATGTTAGGAAAATATAGTTAGATGTACCAGTCACCGAAATATAACTGATAAAATATTGAACGGGAAGTTAAACACATTAACAAAACTGGAGTCTTAGACGACAGATCCACGTTATAGCATAGACAACATTGAAGGATTATGGGAAAAAGTGCATTTTCGTTTTCCTTCTATGTTTTCTAAACTCGTATCTGGCGGGTCGTAAAAAGAAGTCACTGTTTGTAAATGGGCTAATTAAGAAAGTGGTCTAACTTGCACCGAAATGCATCAAAACTTAATTAGCCGTACGTTCGATGGTCACGTTGACCTTACGGGCACGTCAAAAACGTCCGTCGACGTTCACGTCACGTGACCAGGACATTGTAGGGGAGTGGAGAGTTTACCTTTTCTCTTACATCACTTGGTTTTCACATAAAGAAAACAGAAAGCTATTGAAAATATCAAGGGGAAAATAAGAAAAATACTGGTTTCCCTCAAAACTTTATATGATATACTGAACACAGTTCCCATTTGATAAATTAAGATTTTGTTGTTTGCGGTGGCTTCAAATTAGGGACCATTCTAATAAAATCTTGCCGTTTGGGACAGGGTTAACCCTTTCCCAGACGGGTAAAAATAGGGTTCTCCTATTTAAAAGCTGCTGCTGACGACAATAATGATATTTGTAAAGGTAGGATTTGTGTACAAAACATCAAGGAAAATATTGAGGCAAAAAGAGAAAATGCTGATCATCGCATTTTCTTCTTTTGTCCCAATGTTTTCCCAAGCCCTTTCTATTAGGGGCGTCAAAACCTGGTCTTGTTTGGGACAGGGTTAAGGCATGTCAACAGGAAACTGTTCTAGACATAGACTTAATTGATGATCAGCAGCTGTCAATCAATTATAGACCAATTTAATTTGTATTTCATCTTTTCCCGAACACGAATTAGACGGTTAGAATTTGAAAATACATGTACTTCATTAGAGAAAACAGATTTTGGTGATGATGAGATTCGTGCCCAATAATGAGTAGAAAATATTGAGGCTAAAGGAGAAATCAGTATTTTTTTTCTATCGTCTCAATGTTTTCCAAGACTTTTCAATTAGGGACGTCAAGATTGCGTCTTGTTTTAAAGGGTTAATTAGGGGTTTCATGGACATTCGAATACATTTGCAGATATATAAATGACTGTGGCTCTATCGATAAATTTTTATACATATAAATATAGTTTCTCAAGGAGTGAATAATTGATTCATGATAGACAAAGGTGAGAAATTGCCCGAGTCTGGGCATTTAAAGAAAATTTGAAGGTGAGTTATATGGAAAAGAAGAAGAACTTATATTCAAATCTACAAATTGTAAATGTTCGTAAGAGCTTTAGTAAATCGAGCCCTAGATGTCCCGCACCTTCAATGTCCGGTCACCTAATGTCATATAGGATAACAGTCGTTAACCATCTACCAAACAAACAACACTTTTGGCGTTCCTGATCAAGTTGGCTTTCAAAAACGTTGAGATAAAGTACATGTATAGCTAGAGCATTCTTTTTTTAACCATTTTATCGTCTGCAACAACTTTCAACTTGTAGCAGTCTACAGTTTTGATGTCTTGGAAAGGGACATGGCTTGTTTCCCATATTCCACCTCATGTTGCAGTATGATTCACATTTCCTAGACTGTCGTTTTTCGTGACGAACCACAGGTATTTGTCCGGACATTTTTATGGCCTGATACTTATAGTTATTACATACAAGCCGTACACCGGATGTCACTTACATATGTAACGTCATGTCCGCTGACAACATGGGAAAAGTTCAGTGTACGTTAACGTCTTTAGACGTAAAAGATCAGTTTTCTTACTCGGCACTTTCTGATACAGTATACTTACGTAGGTCTTCTTTGAAAACCGGATATATCAGTAACATAAGAAACGCCATGTTCGCAAACCAAATGGGAAAACGTTCGGCATAAAAAAGAGTCTATATCTTAATTGTTTTACATAAAAACTTGACCCCATGACTGCAGCTTGAAACAAACTGCGGTTACAAGTTTTGTTTTTCACTCGTTCTCAGAATAGGACGTCGATTCCAATTTGCAAATTGAGCAAAAATGAACTTCTTCAAAACCGTTGTTTTTTTTTATTCCGTAGAACAAACATTTATGAACAATAATGCGAAATATCAGAACTCAAATACAGCTATTTTTATTTTTTGCAATACTTTTCTTAACTCTGGTATAAATTAAGTGTAATCTGCGTTATGAGTAAATAATTGACAATATTTTACGGATTATTTTACATTTTACTGTAAGAAATGATTTTTTTATATTTCTTGATATTCTAACTGAAAAAGTTTGTTATTTTTTTATTCTGAATTCCCATTCTCAGTTTTTATAGTCATTTTGACAGATCTGTCGACGGTGAAAATACTAATTCTTTCAAAACTAAAAATAAAAGTAGATAAAAAATTATCAAGTTGTCGATCTACAAATGTAATCCTGTAATAAATGTAATTTACCATTTAAACAGATATAAAAAGTATCTATTCTTTGTGCTTGTTTGCGAAATTTTAATTTCAAAATTGCCTGTCCTCGTCATAACGTAGATTAAATCACGACATAGAGTAGATTACACCAAATTGTAAATGACTAATTTGAGCTTAACAAACCGTAGGGTGCCAAGGAAAAGACCATAAATATGCTAAAATATCTGTGAAGAAGTTTTCAGACATTTATGAATGTAAAATTATCTGAGAAACTATATTTACCGTAGACAGTAACAAGAACAGTAACAACTTTGAAATTATAGACTGAAATTCTCCATGCTATGGTTTTTACTTCCACGATTCTTTTCTGAATATCAAAACCTTTTATTGAATATGTGTAATGATTTTTGAAAACGTTCCTTGTAAATTTTCGAAACAATCTTAGATGTGCACAAGCGAAAAGAAAGGGTATCATACCCAAAGAATAATACCCTTTTCCTCCGAAGTCCTGGTTCTGATTACCCTCTAGAATGGAAAGCAAGAAATAGATACGGAAAAGAAAATGCAAAATAGTCAGCATTTTCTCTTTTTCCTGAAAAATTTCTATGTTATGAATGATACACTGTCTGTGTTGAGTAACATTTGTTTCACCTTCAAATTTGGGTTTAAATTTAGACCAGTCTAAAATTTCCCTTTGTTATCCATATTCAGAATGCGTATGTTGTATTATTTGATATTTGTTTCATGAATGTAATAATTATAAAGGCTCTGTGATGCAAAAGTCAAATTTGTGCGGATCTTTATTTTTGTAATGAATATTGTTTTCAAAATATCATAAAAATGAAAGAAAGAAACGAACGTATCGATATCAATGTACACAATGAGGCAGAACATTTAAATGTATTAATTTATTTTTCAATGCACTCTCCAAGAATAGTTTATCTGCGACAGCCTCTACCCATGGCACATGGTGGAATAATTCTGCGTACAATGCAATCAAGCTTAACCAACGGCTGGTCAACAGGGACACTTTCTCAAACAGCAAACACTCAGCCCTGCAATTCAAACGATTCTGTTGATGACAAAATGGGTGTTGATATTGAATGAATTAATGTGAAATATAGCTTAGAAAATAATTATTCAAGGAGAGAAAAAACTGAATAGCAGCATTTTTTGTCTTTTATTTTAGTATTTTCTCAAACCGTTTCGTTCAAGGGCATCAAAACAGTGAAAAATCAGTAAGAGTTAAAGTTACCTTTGCAATGTGACACTTTTAAAACGTAAAATTTGATTTGTAATCTACGTGATTTACTTTGGTAATCTACGTTAAGATATCGGGTTAAATTTCTTTGATTCCACGCGGAAAATAAATATCTAAGCGAGTAGATTTGGAAATTCGGCATCTAAAGCTCAAAATAACATCGGTTTACATGCTATGATATCTTAAAGATTTACTGGTAGAGCTTAAGAGCAGATATATATCCATTTTTGAAAGCTACGTTATCGCCTTTTTGCACAACAGATGAATAAAATCTTTTGAGTAAAATTACAATTAAAAGATGTCAGACAATTATTGTGCTTTTAAATTTGAAAAAAATCCACATTTCTTTAAGGATTACATCTAGGTTTCTGTAATAATGGACTATAAATATTAGAGGGTAAGTCATGAATTCTAAGCACGAATTCAAAGTTTGTGTTAATAAGTGTGCTTTAATCAGGTCTGTTGTCACAATTTGGAAAACATCTTATACAGTTTTTGTATCAATATATCATTCATAGGATGAAAATTTATAAAACCGTAAAGAAATTGTGGAAATTCTTTAAAAACATGTAACTTACCTCGTATCCTGCCACCCGTCACAGACTTCTAATGACACTCCGAGAGACTGACATGTTGGACAATGAAACATGGGTCCAACATGTAACATGATTTTTTCAGACTCTGTATGTATATCCTACAGTTTAACAACCAATAAATATCTCTATCGGGCTCAAAACAGTGGATTTCGTGTTTTTCACTAACGTAGCTTACATAACGTAAATTACTGCATAGGAAACTTTTCTCGATTGACAATTCGGAAAAGATATGAAAGAGTAATGTATTACCGCTATTTCCTTCGCAAGTTCAATCCTATTTCCTACTATATTGGTTATTTTTCTATTTTCTCTAGTATGGGGAAAATGCCACTAACGTAAATTACAAGCTTAAAACAACGGTCTTACCTTGGTTGCATTATTGTGTTTTTAAACAAAACATGGAACACATGTGTGTCTATATTGCAGTCTGATTATTCAAATGTTTGTTTAAGATGTTAATTTCGTCGATAATCATTGATTTAAATGAGTTCTTGAATTATTTATTATTTTTCTAAATGATGCTTAACGTAGATTACCTAAATTCGGGGACAAAAAATTATTGCGGATATTTTTTTCTTTTTACCTCAATTAGTGAAATATTGCTTATTTTTACGTTGGCACATATTCATTTATCAGTTTCGAAAATATCTTTTTTGTATTGCATTTTGCCAACTTGCCCATAAAAGCTTCAAATCAACAACGAACAGCTCGGGGACAGGCGAAAAATCGACCCCTTGGTATAAACATGGATTACCCAAATCCATAAAGTTGTAGACTATGATGATTTTTACCCATTTTTTATTTGTACAATAAATTATATTCAAAGTATGCAAACTTATTTTGAACTATTGATGATTTTCTATTTTTTAGATATTTTTTAATAGCGAAGACAGCCTTTTTCAGAAATCGACGTCCTATTCTGAGAACGAGTGTTTTTGTTAGATACGCGTATATCGTTCAGATGTCTTTTCTAGTCGACAACTTCTGTCAAACTGTAAATTCGTCTATGGTTATTACACACAGCCATGCATCGAATGTCAACCACGTATGTTGCCCAATATTCTGAAAATTGGAAGAATTTATTGAACGTCATATAGTATTTTGACCGTGTACATAGGATCAAGGTCTGAAAAGTATTTTATTTCGATATTTTCCGAGAATTTTTATATTGGTCTACAGTTTGCATTATCTAATAAAATGGTAGACCAATGCTATGTTGGGGATTTGTGTGCGCTTGTTTGCCTCTCCGTTTGTCTGTAGCTTTTTCGTCCACTTTATTTATTAATTATAATTAGAAATAATTTATCGAAACATTTTAGGACAATTCTTAAAATTACTGATTGTTGAACTGAATACCAATTGCTCGATCACATAGAATTTGCCATCCTCTGAGACCCAGGTAACTCATGGTGTTTTGTCCCGGGGAAAATAGCTTTGAATCACCAGGCGAAAATCTATGGGTACGAAGTGTCAACCGAACGGTCCAATCAGATGTAAAGTGTTCTTTTGCAAGGACCGTTTTTATTGCTCATAAATGACGAGAGAACAACGAAATTGCAGTATTCGATGAGCTGTACGTGTACGAAGGAAACGCAACATATTGTCCCAGGGCTAAAGCACGACGTAGCATTATGCAAGACCTAGGTCAACGAGGAATATATTCGCCACAACAGGGGTAATATTACGTTAAAGGTAGAATACCCCTAATGGCAACTTTGGAAATTGAGGTTACAAAGTCTTCTGTCTGATAGTACATTATAATTTATTAGACATCTATATGTGCAATATGAAAGATATTCATCCAGAGGTTTACTAGAAATTTGATTTTCCCTTATCCCACGTCCAACTTACAAAATTCCAATATGGCGGCCACCACTCAAAGCAAAAACGTATCTGAATTTTGGACATAAACTCATTAAATGTGCGAGGGAGTTTCAATAAATATAAAAGCTTCAAATCACACACAATCTGATGATATCAATCAAAATCATATAAAATTACACGAAAAATGTCTCGGAAAAAATAGATGTTTAACGAAAAAATCATACCAGAAAAAGATATAAGTGTATTCGGGGAGTTTTATTTATAAAGGGAAGTAATATTTCGGGGTTTGTTTTGCTAAAAATAGATACGGAAAATGTCGACATTTGTCGTAAATGTACGACAATAGTAAAGATGCATTAGAAATATTCTACCTTAATCGAATTGTGAAGAAATGAAACAATTCACACCAAACCCCTCAAAATACGTGTAGCAGGCCTTCATGCTAGTACTGTTGTGTGGTTCTTTCCTTTTAACAAAGCGCTGTTAGATAAACAGGAAAGGTCGTCCAGGGTTTGTCTTGTTTAGAAAATGGGTTAATGACCGTGTTTTTACCTGGCTGCCTAAATTTAGAACAGTCATCTAAAGATAGCAAAATGGGATTTTCAAACATGCTCAACCCTTTTCAAACACAGAAAAGTACCTTTAATCATATAAGTTATGAGTTTTGTAATAATAGATCTATAGCTGCCTCTTCCTCGTTGCGCCAATTCGATCATCTTATGACGGTCCAAAAGAAAAGCTTTGTCTGAAGATGTATTACAATGTAAGCTGAAATAGGCTCTGATCAGCCGACCAGATTTTCATTGAAGATCCAACTGCACAAAAATGTTCAAAACTACCTTAAAACGATGATTTATTTTTGTTGTACATATCGGATGTCAAAAATGCCGGTTAGTACATGCACTCTAAACATATCAAAATTATATTGTCATAAATTTCATAAAATTCTATATTTGGCCACGAAGTTCGAGAAAACATCTTCATTTGTGAATTTGTACTAATTTTAGAAGAAATGGAGAGTTATTTTATAATAGTTGTATTTAACTATATCACATGTTCCTAACAACCCAACAATGGCGTTACATCGACCTCTGGTCGTTACGTACTCACGATCTTTGGCACGGTACCAGACTATCCCTTTGTCCTTAATCACGTTATCTGTCCTCATGTAAGGACTGACATGCAAAAAGGCTGCCATAAAAAGGATTTAGGCAAGAGATTGTCAATGGCAGAACACATAACAAAAAAAAAAAAAAAAAAAAAAAATCGGTCCACCAGTTTAAAATTATTTTCATTTCTTTCAGATAACAGAAACCGGTATGAAAAATCTGCGTTCAAAATTTCGATTCCAAACAGACGATATCAATAAATGACACAGCATGTTTTAACGCAAAATTTTACTTGGCAGAAATCGATTTTTCGCGCAAGCGCCAAAAAGACCTACGGTGACGTTCGCACGCCAGGATTCCTGGTTTAATAGGAAGCAATTTCATGTAGGGAGGGGCTCTAAAGCCAATGTCTGGGCCAGTGTCTGAATATTGGTGGTGTGTGTGTGTGTGGGGGGGGGGCTAAATTGGATTTTCCCTTTAAAAATTTTCAGTGTAAAATACTACTAAGGAAAATTCGGCATTTATCATTTTTGACAACTTTAGGGGGCTTAGCACCACCCTAACAACCCTGTTCCTATGGGCATGAGGCTGCTATAATGACGTATGCTACACATGTGATCGACAATGAAATCGGCGAATAAAGTAAAGATTTAAGATTAGTAAAATATTCTCGAATTTGCTGGTTTCGTTCTCACAATGTTTGGCATTGTACCATCCCATCCCATTGTCCTTTATCAGGTTATCTCTTCTTATATAACACATGGCATGTGAAAAGATAATGATATGGAAACTCAACGACCTTTAACCCATTACCATACAGTGACCCCTTTTGACTCCCCACAAGAAACTGGCTATGGAAAACATTGTGGAAAATGAAGAAATTACTTGTGAAAAGCAATTTCTTCATTTCCCACAATATTTTCCATACAAATTGATAAAAAAAAACACATTTTCATTCCTTTTTAGTTGTCGTCTGCAACAACTTTGAATTTGTACAAGTCGAAATTTTGTCGTTTGGTAATGGGTTAAAGAGACACCACATTCCCATTTTATTTTGTAAAAGTACAACTTTGTGTTAATGCCAAGATTGGTTATTCTAATGCGTATAAATGTTACAGTTTTTGAAGTTGTTGCTGATGAGCGAAAAACACGCCTTTAAAGTTGAGACAGAAATGACAAATTCCATGTACATCTGAACTGCTGTATACATCAATTTGCTTAATTTTACCAATTTACATGAGAAAATAAGCTATTTCAGGTAAAATAAAAGTAAAATTAGCAGAAAAATATCCGTGAAATGCCACTTTAAAAGTAGATACAGAAACCATTCAATTTTGGAATAGTTGTCTTAGATGGTGGAATTATAAATCTTTGTCGAAATAAAGGCCTGGCGACATACATTTCTGCACCCCATTGCTTCCACATCACGCCAGAAAAAAAGTCGTACGACTGACCATTTTGGACGTGTTCCGGTCTTGATGTGGGCGTGAAATTGTATATGTGACCAGTGGTAGAATTAATCAACCAGTCTAATTCCAAGTTTACTATAACAATAACCCATCAATCCATCCGATTGGCCGAGACATACGTACGGCTCGTCCAATCAGATGGTTTATAGTGTAATTTGGATTTAGACAATAAATTTAGGAATCATGATCTTGGTTTCTGAGTTCTCAAAATTTGAAGCTACGATATTGCAGCTACCCCCTTGATCTCAAGTGGGGCAATTTTTTCAAGACCTCAGATTAACCCATTACAAGACGGAAAAAAATTGGACTGTTCCAATTTCAAAGATGACGCAGACGACAATTTCAAGCAAATAAAATTATACATTTTTTATTATCTTTTTGGACAGAAAACATTGCGGGAAATAAAGAAATTGCTTGTCACAAGCAATTTCTTCATTTTCCATAATGTTTTCCAAAGCTTTTATCCTGAAAGGCGCCAAAAAGCGTCAATGTTTGGGAATGGACTAAAGTCTCATTCGAAAGACAGTTAGAAAGTGCCGAAGGATCGGACCAACGATCGTTATTCCCTACGTGTTACTCCTGCACGGAACCCACACCTCTCGTTTTGTAGACAATTAAACGACGAGAAAGGGAAATGTCGCGGTCATTTTTCTGACGTGAGTGTTGTCTTATATAAAACTTGAACAATGTCGTATTAGGAAACTAATAACACGAAGAAAATTGTTAAAATGCGATGTAATCTTTTCTGTTCTATTTTAAAACTTCAGCTCATTTTGTCAATTCAGCAATCTTATTTCAAGAAAACGTCGTTTAGCCTACAAGAAGAAATTTCTAGAAACCTGTAGTTCCTTCTTTTTTGATAACATTCTTATTTTCACAAAATATTCCTGGTCATTACAAAGTCGTTTTCATTGCTTTTCAACAAAACCCTCGTAACTGCAGCTTGTTTTAACCTGCAGTTATGAGGTTTTGCCGAAAAGCGACTATTTATTATTCTATTTCATTCATTTTGTTTTAAAGAAATAGACATTATATCTCGTTGGCCATCTTTTAGGACATAGGTTATCCAAGAACGTTTTCGGAGTAAGTACATTATAATATATAATTGGTGACATTTTTTCATACAATCGTCATGTAGGCCTATCTTTTTCTTTTCACTAAGTTTGATAGCTTTGTTGATCTATAATCTTTTCTAAAAATTAATTTGAGCCGGGAAAAGGTTCTTTAAAGTGACATTTCACTTTTATTTATTTTTTTAAAGTATGTCTTGATGCAAAGATTGCTTATTCTAATGCTTAGAAATGGTATCAGTTTTTTGAAGTTGTTATTTGTAAGCGAAAAATACGCCTTTGAAGTTGAGACAGAAATGACAAATTCTATATAAATTCTATATAAATCTGAACTGTTGTCCACAACAATTTGTTTAATTTTAGCACAATAATATAATATTTCTCGTAAACGGTTCGATATTTTGACTTGAAATTTTCAGACTTTTCATAAGAAATGATGCTCTTTCAGGTAGAATAAAAGTAAAATTTATGTAGAATTAAAATTTGTGAAATGTCATTTTAAGGCTTTAGACCCAACTTGGTGACAGATCAGCCTGCGTATACACGCAGTCTGATCTGGAACCATGTTGTTCTTTAATGGCGTCCTTACAGTAGCCTATGTAGCAACCGCATGTGAGTTGCATAAATGCAAGTCAGACTGCACCTTGACACAGGGTGATCGTGAAACATAGCTGTCACTTATGCTATAACTTACGATTTTCCAGATCCCGGTTTATTTGATTTCAAACCGGTCAACAAGGTATGTAAGGACTCCATACATTCCTTACCGAAAAAAAAAAAAAACGTTGTTGATCGTATTCTACGACGTACCCGTTACGTTCCGAATGTTTGCAGTACGTCAAGCGAGTTTTGGTTTGACGTAGTGTAAACGTATTGAAGCGGAACGTTAATTAAGCCTAACTAGAGTATACCACTGAACTGTTTGTTGACATACGGGTTTAACTCGATCGTCGTTGTTCATACGTCACAGGGTATCTTACCCTTATCCCAATCAGCACAGTTATCGTTTAAACCAAGTGCTTGCAAATGAAAATCAATGACTTCCAATTGTATACCTGTTAATGCAAGACGACAAAATAGTTTTCGATGAATGCATTGTACAATATACAACATGGAATATTGAGGCAAAAGAAGTTTGACGTGCTTTATAGGAAGTGATTTGGGAACATCTGAAAAAAGAAAAAAAAATGTTGAAAACTATCATTCTCTCCTTTTCCCCCAATATCAACTCCTTCCATTTCATAATAGTCAACTCATTTGTATTTCGGATAATAGCAGTTTCTTCCTGTGAATCAGCATTCAACTTTGACTAGTCTATAGATGTGATTTTTGCCTTTTGGGGAAATCAATTGTTAGAGTAAAGAGATAATCATATAGATCTAGTATTCTATTAACAAATTTCAAAAAGCTAT